>JAOEGS010004799.1:0-21718 GCA_025447755.1 Corythornis vintsioides | reverse complement strand
TAAAAAATGATATATGCTACCTTTTTTTCCTGAGATGTGAACAAAAAGTTTAATGATACACCTGTAATAAGGCCTGCAAAATCAGATGCAGTCTCTTCTTCTACCAGAGCAATTAGAAAGGCAAGGTTGGATGACCCTATGAAATAACTATTCAGACTAGAGGTATTACTTAAATCATGCAAGAAGGAGTATATTATAAGTAGTCTTTGAACAAACAGCTTATTCCAGCCAAAATATTATTACACACACTGATTGGATAAAACCTCTGCCAGACTGAAGAGTCTGAAAGTGTTATGGAGAAACAATAAGGTTGCAACAGTAGTATGACATAATTTCACTTACCTTGTCTTCATTGGGTGGTATATATTCTTTCTCTATGCAAATAAGTGGGCTAAGCAAGATTATTAGGTGAAAATATGGAATTTAGATGGGACTGTTCAGGTACAAGTTCATTATCACATTGAAAGAATGAGTCTAAAATAGAAAACCTCTTCATGTTTTATCTCATTAAAACTTCATTTCACAATGATAATGCAGAGTAATTCTGCACACATACAAAGTACTTCCATCAAGCAAAGAATATAAAATCACTCAATGTGATTGTTTAGAATTTTAGTACTTGCCCCAAAATTACAGGAGACTATTGAATAATTCATATTTATCTGGTAGACTATTTTATTTTGTGAGTTCTTTGAAAGAAGCAAAATACAATCATCACTGTATTAAGTTTTAAAAGGTAAAACAGAGACTTCAGGGAAATCTTTTTAGGAGGTATATAGTATAATATGTATGTATATCATTAACAGTTATTTTCTGTTAAGCATGAAGAAAATTTCTTCATCATGGTTGGCAAATTATTTGTTAAAGTTGTGTGGTGTGACTGGAGACTATGAAGTTTACAAGAGAGGATAAACTGTCCATTTACCCTCCTGCTCCTTTTAGCATCCATGAAAATGTAAATCATCAGACTTAACTCCCATCTTAGTCCAAGTGAAGGACTAAATTCAATATTTTAAACTACTGAACTTTATAATATTTTTAGTCAGATTCACCTGGGATATTCTTATGTGGATGAGGTTTACTATACATAAGGATTATGTGCTATTTGAATCTGACCCTAAGCCTTTTTGTAAAGCTTGGGCTTTATAAAGAACTGATTTTCATCCATTCGTACATTTGTGAAAACTCTTACTCATGTTGACTGAATGAACAATTTTATAGAGTTATTAATATGCACATATTTCTTATGCAAATTGATAGTGTGAACATCCAATTAATATTCAAAATTCAAATTGTGTGAGCAGCTGCTTAAGTCACCTTGCAGTGTTTTATTCCTTAACCAATTCATCAGGTCTGTACAATGAAGGAGAAATGCATGTGAAGGAAAAAAGATTATCAAATCCTTCAGGGGATAAAATAGAACACTTGGAAGGGAGTTATGCAATACAAATAAGCATAAATATATATATTTAGGACACATAAACCCTATACAGTTCAGTACAATGTAGTTTCCTGCATATTTAGGCCTTAAGGATAAATTCTGAGTCTATTAACTGGGTTTATTTAAAGTCTTGATGTTTGTTTTTTCCATCTAATTTCCACTAGTAAACTAGTTATTTAGGACTGGTACTGTGGGGGGAACAGGTGGTGCTTAAGAAATTCCAGCAAGAGTTCACTTCTCCATTTCTGTTTGGCACTGGAATACACACACTCTGCAGGGGGGGAAAAAAGCTGTCTCAGAACACATTTGTGTTAATATATGCACATCAGAGTTCACAGAGAAATAAGACAAACACATATGAAAACAACTGTGCTAACAGTAATGTAATTTGTTTATCATAAGACTAAATACACAATAGATACAGTCACATCAATCCAAAACTTCTTTAAACAGAGGAGCTTCATCCTAAAGGATGAAGGGGAAATTCGATCTCCTCAACTCTTTTAATGTGCAAATCTGGGGATCTTTAGCTTAAGCACCTCTATTGAATGAATTGTAATAGGAGAAATAAGAGAGGATGCATTTATGAAATATTCTACAGATTAACATTTAAACATGTCTTTAACCCAGGGCAGACCTTTAGCAATTCTCTCACTGTGAAAGTAAGATTTTTATGCTCCTTTTAAGCATCTTTTCAATCTCAATGTCCTCATCCATTCAAGGTAGTGAGCACTGATGGGAAGCTTCTAATATGTGTGTTTTTAAATGCTAAAATCAGTATTGGTATATGATTGCAATGTTGTAAAATGATGTGCAGTTATGGAGAAATGTCATATTACCCCAGGAAGTAATTCTCTGTATGCAAGGAAGGTGTTAACTCATCACAGATATGTAATGATGCCCTTTCTTTCCTACTTTTTCCTTATAATTGCATTTGGTGAAGTGAGGTTGTTTTCCACTGTCATGTCTTTCCCAGAAGTGATGTCATTACATACTTCCAGGCATTAAAAAAACCCCCAACAAAACAAAAAAAACCAGGAACACTGATTACATATCAGTCAGTGATGTTTCTTGAACATTAAAAATGACAAATCAAGCTCTAATTAGACTGCTCAATTGAAGTGCCCTTATCTCTGCATTTTCCAACCAAGAAATGGTGAAGACTGGCCTTTCAAATACTCTTTCTGTATGCATTGTATGAAATTGCACTTCACAGATTTACTGAAGTGCAGTCTGCTAAATTGCAGTAGATCACAAACTTCAGTAGATTTTTTTTTTTTTACAAGGCAGCTATTTTTTTATTCACCCTGTTGTGCTATCAGCTTAGAAAGTTGTGAAATCTTGAGGATTAATTCTTTCACACAGCTCCATCACTGTCCCTTTTCTTTCATTCCTAAACTGCAAGAAAAGTCCTTGGGGAAGGAGATTTTTGCTGGTTGGTTTTTTGTTTGTTTGTTTTTGTTTGTTTGTTTGTTGGGTTTTTTTGGGGTTTTTTTTTGTTTTTTTTTTTTTCTTCTTCCCAGCACAGCAGCATTCCACCTGCCTGTAAGTGCAAACCACTGTCCCAAACTAAACTCTCAGTTCAACCTCAAACTGCAGATGAGGCTGAATTTTAGCCTTGAACAAGTTCTGTTCTTTTTATCTACTGGGGTTGCCAGACTGGCTGCACTACTCACATTATGAGCAGCAATAGCCCGAGTATGTTCTACTCCCTCAGAGCAATTCATACTGCTGAAAGTGTGAGAGGGGTATTGGCTCCTTGGAGATAAGGTGAGGGAGGAAGAAGCAAAAGAGATAGGATGGCAACCAGGGACACAACCCAAGTGAGTTGGTTTTTGTCGTAAAAAGTAGTAAGGTCAGACATAAAAATCCGATTTTACAGTAACATGGGTCTCATTACTATAATATACTGTTTGACTTTACCCTCAACATTTTCCTGTCCTGGTCATTTAATCACTTTTTTCCTCTATTCAAATATTGTTTGCTGTCTCGCTCTAGCTTTCCACAATGCCATAAAACTCCTGGCACCTGTCTGTGGTTTAGTACAACTTCATAGTCTGTACAGATCTGAATATGCATATTTTCTCTGTCTTCTGCTTTCTTCTCTAGAGCTGATTCGATATAGTGGTGAATAACATATTTGGATATCCAGCAGACACTACCAAAAGACTGAATCAAATATAGAGGGAAATCAAATATAGAGGAAAAATAGATCAAATATAGAGGGAAAAGTTATTGACCAGATAAAAAAGATGAGAAGTTGTTTATAGTATTATAAAAGACTAACATATCAGCCTTGCTTGACTAATCCAACTCTCTGCTCAGCTACTTATTTCAGTCTCTTTTTTTTTTGTGTTTTAGTCTTCATGCACATACTCCATGATAGTCCTGGTGTGTGAAATGATTGTATTTGGTACTTTTCTGCTTAAAGCTTACTGCTTCTGCAAAAAATCCTTTGCCAGCAACTCTGCAGGATAATCTTTGCAAGGTAAAATAAGTTGCAGTGAACTTAATGGCTAAACTGCCACCTGTACAAAAGCAATTTACAGATAGACTAGGTATCTTAAAGTTACTGTGAGGTCACTTGGATATTGACACATCCCCATTTTTTCTGAGGGGAAAAGATAATCTTTTAAGGCTTGTCTCTTTTTTTTTTTTTTCTTTTTTAATGACCATGATGAATCTGACCATTTCCTTGTCCTTAGGGATTTTATTTTACTCTTGCACGGGCTTTTATTTTACTCTTGCACAATGAGCCCTGGAGAAACATTCCATTTTCATGGAGAATTTTTCTGTGCATCATAATGCTTACCTTATGGTGATTAAAACATAACTGATAATATGAAGAATATATGAAAAAAGGCTGGAGATACATGACTGACACTCAGTGGGAAGCAGTTAGGGGGATATTCCTAAAGTAAATCATGATAGCTTGTTTGTTATCAACAGTTACTCTGGTTTACATCAGATGAGGCAATGATTAGCCCTCTTTTAGCTCTACTAGGCTTTGTGCTTCTCCACTGGGATCCTTAATCTTCCATCTTAGTTTCATGGGTATCTTCATGTGTTTATACTTCTCATACCATCTGCTGTTAATGGAATGACTCAATGAAATTCTTCTACATGCAAGATCAGGAAGACTTTTCTCAGAAGCAGAAGCACTGTATTTTCTGTTTC
The DNA here is from genome assembly GCA_025447755.1 of Corythornis vintsioides. NCBI lineage: Eukaryota > Metazoa > Chordata > Aves > Coraciiformes > Alcedinidae > Corythornis > Corythornis vintsioides. The sequence goes on along the minus strand of JAOEGS010004799.1, from coordinate 17,100 downwards.
AAACCCTCTCTGCAGAACTCTCTGCTATTGTGATGGCCCATGTTAATGTACTAAAACTGCCAGTTACACCTCCCAACACCTTCCCCTAATCTGCTGTGCAATGGCACATAAGCTGTACTAATATGAATTTCTACAAGGCCTATAGATAGAAGCATTAGGTAAAATAGTACTGGTTCTTCCTTCCTTTGTGCAATGCTTGTTTTCTATCAGTCATAATTCTGTAGCAGTCAGGCTGTCAGAATATTTTCCTCTAATTATGGAAAGAAAAATAGAAATTTCCATCTCTTTAGAAGAAATATAATTTTAATAAAAGACTCAATAGGAATTAGGTGGGGAAAAAAAAAAAGATAAAAATCTTGTACATTGCCAGTTTTCTTCTCTATATGGAATTCTCAGTAAGACTTGAAGAGCTAGCAATTGCCAGCAAAAATAATTCACAGAAAGGTAGAACAATCTATGTCTGTTTTTGTCATTACCATTTCTTAAGAGCAATTATGAATTTATTGAGATTAACTTTTGCCTGAACAATGAAGATTTTCGTAAGGAACGCTTCAAAAGCAGATTTAGAAAAAGGATTTATCTATGCTAATGTTATATATGTAATGTGCTAGATAAGCACTTCCTCTACTGCTGTACCTGGACTGCTGCTTATAGCTGGGCCTGGCTGAATGAGGCCCATCTTTGGCATGTCTATAGGATGCTTCAGTTTTCTACTATGGCTGCAGTTGCACATGTTCTTTCAAGCAAGGTATTTCAAGGATTCAATTCATGTGTTTCAAATATATCAAAAACCTTTTGAAAACATTTAAAAACAAAACTGGGGGGGTGTTGAAAAACATAACTGCGGTCACTGCTACTAGTACAGTCTTTCACGTTGACCTTATCTTGATTTGTCTGTCATTTATCTATTTGTTCACATGTCTCTATATAGGAAGCAGCTCATATTCATTCACAAGTAGTTCCCAGGGCAGTCAATGGAAATGGTAGAGATGTGTATGTAACAGAAATTTGAAGCATTAGAAACAAATACATTTTTTTTCTCTGTTCTTTTATTTTATTAAAGCTCTTTTATTAAAGAAACCAGGTAAATGGTCCAGAATCAGAAAGTATTTTCAGTTCCTTTGTGGGCCATGTTTTCAAACCCCAGTTACACTTTGGGGAAAGAAGAGAAATAAAGAAGAGAAATAAAGAGCAGACCTTATAAAGTAATCAAAAAGTTAAAAAAAAAGTAATCTCGATAACCCTGACAAATATTTTTTAGCGAAAATATTCCTGCCTATTTCTTTTTAGTGATTACACACATGCAATAAGGGTACAAAGCTTCCACATCCTGAAAAATTAACCTAACATGTTAGATACAAAAGTTGCTGTATAATTTGTTAGCATGCCAAAGAAAATAATTTCAAAGTTTAATATGAACCAGAGGAAGTGTTCAGTGATAAGAATGACTCGGTGTTCCGGGCTGAGATACAAAACAGGTCCAGCAAATTCAAACTATCACAATTCTAGTGACCAATTCTACTTGAGTTAGAAGAAGTTTACCTCATCTTTCTTATCACATAACTCTAAGGTTTACTTCATTTGATTGGCCATTGATTATTTCTCAGTTTCTTCAATTTTCCTTACACTGCTAGACATGGTTAGATTCTATTTAGATACTTATTAAACTGAATACAGGCTTTATTATAGGAAATAACTATTCTGTAGAAAGTTCAAAGTTTAAAAACCCTCCAACTTTCAGACAATTTTTAGGAGATACGGGAAGAGCCTGAACACAGTCAACTTTTATTCCTGGCTGTCATTTATTAACTAAAATGAAACTCAGTCCACACTTCACGTAGGCTTTATGTCTCAATGGCAATACAGACCAGCAAAACAAAACCAGTTGATACGGACCTTCATGAATTGGTGGTCTGACACCATCAAGATACCTATGATATGACATTGTTTTGATTGAGATAGCAAATATTTATACTTTCCATTAACTTTAAACAGTGTTGATTAACAATTATTACAGTACATTTTATATATCTGCATTGAATGCCATACTGCAAAATATGAATGAGTTTAGTTATAAATAGATGATTTATCAAATTTAAATACTCCATGCATTTTCAGTGACTAAAAATAGTTTACTATAACAAAATGGTTAGTAGGGGATTATTACTCAGGTGATCTTGCCATATGTAAGACACTTATTTTAGGTAACAGTATGATCTTTTATAATACTGACAGAATGTTTGGAAAAAACCCAAACAAGCTGTGAGGCACTAGAACACTTCTTATATGTGTACTTCAAAATGTATTATAACTGGCACTATTAATCTTTTACCTTTTTTTGACATCAGACAAATCCTGTGCCAAGGCTGCCTTTAAAGGTGCTTGAAGAAAGACTATCTTTAGAGAGTTGCTCCTGAGCAATTTTTTCTGTAATTAATTCCTTTTATCATTTTATATACAGAAAAGTGAATTGGCTGTATTACAGGTTATTCTGTTTTAGTTTAGCTTTGTAGTCTTGCACAGTTCATAGGTACAATGTGCATCCATTGCAACCTTCATAAATTATTCAGTTTTCTAAAAACATCTTGAAATGTAAGAAAAAATATTTTCAAAACTAAAGTCAGATTTACTTAGCTCTATTTTAAACTTTAATTATTTGTTTCCTTATAGCTTTCCTGAAGAGTAAAATAACTGGTTCTTTTTTTCTTCCTTGAAAAGTCAGATATCTGCACTTTACAATGAAATGAAAAGTGAAAGATATTCCATATATTATTCCTTGCAATAGTGAACCCTGTGCTAATATGACTCTTGAAGATGTAATAATATTACTTATATGAATTCTACTCACTATCACTGCTCTAGATACAATATATAAAACTAACACATTAAAACACAGTGAAGTTCAATAAAGTTATGTATAAGGAGATCACTTTGCAGTACTCAGACAAAAAATTGGTCATTTATTTTTAGCATTGTCAAACAGATTTAAAGAAAAGGAGAAATCCTGAGTTATCTTAGTAGGGAAATGTAAGCTTGAAATTGTACGTGAAACTGTTAAAATCATGGTACAGGTCAAAACATTTGTTCACTATAATAAAATAACATTATTCAGTAAATAATGGGATTTTTAAAAATCTGTTTTTAAAAGGTTCAGCTCTTTTCAGATAAGGGAAGCAGGGCAAGGCATTACTATAACAGCCATATTTCTTGAGTACTGTGGAATTGCAAATCCATGTGTAGTATGGTAAAGTGCTTTGTAGGTAAAAGTTCAGTGCAATCTAGTTTGTGTCTAGAAACAGCACCACATCATCAGCCTCTCGGCACACTTAATTAACCCAAGTGGAGGAGCATGTTGACCTTTGAGGACCAAACCAGAATAAGTGCTTTTGAGCACAGTGAAAAATATGTTTGGATCCAGTCAGGATAGCTTTTTGTGGTACCACAACAAATACTATGGGAGTACACTGACATCAGTAGAGAACACAGTAGCACAGCTGCATCCCTATGTGTGGTTGCTCTCTGCACCTGAGGTCCTGCCCTGTGGAAACATCTGGGCAATAGAGGGAGTGGGTACAAGCCTTGGTCAAGAAGTAGCTGCATAATTTATAGGCTGCTATCACTCAGATTAACCTACCTAGTGGAAAGGATAATGGGAATCCCTAATATTCCCTTAAAAATTATTTCAAAGAGGAAGCACTTTAAAAAGCCCTGGTTCTGTTTCCATGTCTGCAAAACTTAATACTTAACACATGTGGGTTGGAGGAGGAGGAAGAAAGGGGGCAGGCTCCATCTTTTAACAAATCTGCAGAACTTCCTACTTCACAGGAATAAAATATTTCTATATGTTTGAAACCCATTATATAAGGATGGCTGGGTCTCTGCTTATTCTTCCAAAACATTTTCTCCTGAAAATGTTATTTCATCTTGCTATTATTGATCATACTCTTTCCTATTTCCTATCAGATATTCAGTGATGTTGAGGACTTGAAGTGATTAATAGCTAGATTTTTATGACTGTAACTGGTAATGGAGTCCATTTAAGAAGCTAAAGCTCAGATATCAGTGATTCACAGTGTGTCATCTCTCCAGTTTTCTTGTCTCCTGAGAGCTCTACAGCTCCAGCAAGGACCATTAATTGGAGACAAGGTGATGTAAATGCGTACATCTTTCACAGCTTCACCTGGAACTATTCAGGCTTTGGTTATAAAATGAAAGAGCTGCTGAAAACTTCACTTTGTTTCTTACTGTAATCAAAGTGACTTGAATCAGTCCATAAGCAGACTTTTGCAATCCTTGAGCAATGGAACAGCAGCAACAGAGTGAGAAGTATATCTACTGCTGTGCTTTCTCCACTATATCTCAAAATCTTCAGCAATGGGTTAAACTTGTTAAGAAAACAGCACAGTGTCCACTTTTGCCATTTACAGTGATACCCTGGAAAAGGTTACTGTAATACTGCATAGGATAGTAAGAAGAGAGTAGTAAGCATTATAACAGATACTTAGATTAAAGACTGAAATACTTTGAATAATGCATACTGCACTAGAGAGAAGATAGTAATGTACCAGAAATTAACAGTGACCCAAGAACAGATGGTATTTTGGCTCCAATTCGTTCCTACAGTGTTAACAGCACAACAGATTTGCCTTGCAAGAGAAAACAAAACATTTTTAGTCTCAGGTCTAAATCATGGTCCTATACTAAATTGTCAAATATTGCTCCAGTCTAATCTTGGGGGGGTGTGTGTGTGTGTGTGTGTGGAAAAATGAAAAAAAAAAAACAAAAGGAAAATACTCCACTTTTTATCAGACAGTTTTACTCACATTTCACATAACTTTAAACATTGTTTTACTGAGTAATGTGTTGAAAACTGCAATAAAATGCTAAAGGGGAGTTAAAGACAAAATTGTAAGCATGGAAGCTGTAAATCTATTCACTAAATATGGCCAAATGTGAACTTATAAGTAATTCTTTTCAGCACAAAAAACAATATATAGTTAAAAATGGTACATAGAAATAGGTAACTTCAATGTTACATCAAAATTCAGGTTGGTCTCCTGAATTGGTAGGCAGGGATGGGGAGCAGAATATCCTTTCTCTAATCCAGGAGGAGGTAGTTAGGGAACTACTGTGCCACTTAAATCCTCACAAGTCTATGGGTCTGGGTGGGATTCACCCTAGGGTCCTTAGGGAGCTGGCACAAGAGCTAGCTAAGCCATTTGGCCAAGTGGGGAGGCCAAGATGACTGGAGGTTGGCCAATGTGACACCCATCCACAAAAAGGGCTGGAAGGGTGATCCAGAGAACTATAGGCCTGTTAACCTGAGTTTAGCACCTGGCAAGGTTATGGAACAGATCATCCTGAGTGCCATTGAGCAGCACAGACAAGACAACTGGGGGCTCAGGCCCAATCAATGGGTTTAGGAAGTGAAGATCCTGTCTAACAAATCTGATCTCATTCTATGGTTGGGTGACCATCCAGAAAGGCGAGGGGAAGGCTGTGGATGTGGTCTATACAGATGTCAGATGTAGAGGTACTGAAATGAAAATAAGTACCTTTATATATGTCTCAGTTCCAGAGCAGGGTGAAATGTCACAGGTTATACTTATGTGATGTTGTCCAGAAATACTGGAAGGTGGACAACAGCTTTCTAAGAGTACTTTGATCACTTCTGTTAAAGACACATATCAGATGTTTATATCTCTAGATCAATTTCTGGAAGATGGCTTATATTCCAAAACCATAAGCGTTTTCCCCTGCAAATAAAAATTCCTCTGTTGCCAAATCTGGTTTGAAATTATTGTCCTAGTATGTGGGATGTTAAAAATTAGAAGGTCTTTGGGGAAGAATCCTTCATAAAACCATAAAAAAATCTAATAACATTATACAAAAAAAACCCCAGGATCAACAATACTAAATGTTAATACAGTGATAAAACTTTAGAGATGAAAATTTAAAATTGATTTATAACAGGAAAAGAACAGATACCTGAAAAACATTTCAGAACACTTTTTTTCAACTTTTCCCTTCCTTTCTTTTATAAAATTTTCCATGTCTTGGGCATCACCATTAACTTTTCTCTGAAAACTGTCAGTAAGAAATACTTAGATTAGAAACAGAAATATTTTGAATGAATTGTCTCCTACTGTACGATTCAGGCCCAGCAGTTAGGGATAGGAAATTCAGGAGATGAAGAAAGTATACAAATAATCATTTTGAATCACTGGATGGATTTCCATGGATTTTTTCTACTTTTTGAGTCAGTATATCCTTTTTCATCCTCAAAATGCCCTATTCCAGTAAGTCCATAATTTAATTGATTGTTAAAACCAATCCTACATGGACTTATTCCTACATGTATAGTTTTTGAATAGTATATAAGCTCATTAGAATGTGAATAGATAGTAACAAAGAAACTCTAGGATTTATTTGGACCACAGGTTAAAATAGTGTTGGGTTTTTTTGTTTTTTTTTTTTCAACAACATAGATTGTTTAGGTCCTTAAATACATATAGTCAAAAGAGAATTTTGACATCTTAGAGCCTTCCTATATAGTGCCAGGTTGTATCCAGTTGTTCTACAATGCATAAATACTGAAGATCCACAAAAATGCACAAAAGCAAAACACAATAACCCAGAAGGTTTGGAGAGTTGGGAAAAAAATTAGGTAATAAGATAATTTGTAGAATGCCGCTGGTCTCCATTTAATGTTTTATATGTTCTTTTTAAGTCATTTTAAGTAATAGGGGAAAATAGCAATAAATGTTAACAATCTAATTTGTTTTACTGGAGAGAAACTGAATGCAATGAAATTTCTTAAAATAGTTTTAAGCCGGAGGTTGTAGAAATGTTCCTATTAAAAATGTTCCTATTTCAAATATGATTGAGTGTAATGTGCTTCTTAGAGTGGCCAAGATTTTGGTAAATTTTATAGAAGTGGCAGCAACAACAAAACCCAAATTGTTATGTTCAAAATTTTGACAGTTGTGTATTGTTGACAGTTGTTAAGTTCAAAATTGTGACTATTAATGATGTGGGTTGATTTAGACAGCTTTCTCAGCATGTAATTGGACTGCAAAGGAAGTTAAGCAGGGACTTAGCTCAACTTCTTCAGAGCCAGAAATCTGTTGCTTAAAGACCTCTAGAATCTAAAATAAGTACTGAGTAAGCACCTTTACTGCTAGGTAATTCTTGTCACATGAGACTTCTGTCTTTGTTCTTGCAGATAAATATTTAATTTCTGACTATGTCCCATTTTATGCCTTATTATAAAGGCAGTATAATACTTCTTACATTCCAAGTTTCCATTTCAGTCAAATGGTGTGGTTAGGTGCTATTTCAAAAACCCCCTAAGCTTGTCTGTTTCATTGTCCAAATATCTCTGGAAAGTCCTCTAAAATTTATTTGATCAAATTGCATCCATTTTAATGGATTGTGACTGAATATATTTTAGTGAAAACTATGAATTGAAGCTTTTTAGCCACATGTAATCATAAACACTTTTGAAATATGGAACTCTCACCTCTATTTTAGTACTAAAGGTAAAGAATTAAAAAAATACTAAAAGGTGAGAAATTGCCCCAGAGGAAAAAAAACATGTTTCTAGTAGATCTGTCCTCTGCTCCCTCATAGTCCCCAAAGACTTTTAGCACATTCTCCGTTGTCTACTGAAACAACCAAATTCAAATAGAGTAAAACTACTTGAAACTTCAGTTCCCTAATCAGCAGGAAGAGTCAGTCAAATGCTGTACTGCTACTGTCTCTGCAAGTCATAACAGAGATCCAATTTCACTTTATGTTTTTAATAACTACACATTCCTTGCTTCTGATCTATCTGTGGCTTGTTCTTATACTTGTTGAGGTGTAAAGATCCTTTTAGATTAAGAATAGACTGTCCCTCCGTGGTTTTTTTGTCAACTGGAAGAGTGTATTTGCACAGCTCCTTTCTTTCCTTTTCCTTTTTCTTTTTCCTTTTCCTTTCTTTTCTCTTACTTTCTAAATTGTGGTTTAACATAAGACTTCACAACAGAAAGCAAGCCTGAGTGCATGAGTTCCATGTTTATTACTACTCTATTTCTTTTCTCTTTTGAACTTTGGACCTTCTGAGTTTGAGAGAAATGTCTGTAATAATGCTCAGTGGAAACGAGCTAGTACAAAACTTAAACACCCATGTTATGGGAACTTGCATTTTCTGACTACACTCTGAAGCTGTTCTTCTTTTAACTTCAGTAACATAAAAAAAGATTATTAAAGGTTCAGGGATGAGAGTACTGGTGGTAAAAAATGGTCCATTTACTTACTGTCTTCTCTCTGCATCAGAAACATTTAGCAAGTTCGAAATAAGAAATTATGTGCTGGAAAATATTATGCAGATTTTGATTGATTCCTCACCCAAAAAAAAAAAAAAAAAAAAAAGAAAAGGATTTGAAGTATCTTGAATGTTGTGTTGTGCTGTACAAGTTATATTAGCAATATTTAACTGCAGTTTTCAATTCATGTCTTAGACCCCTGCCCCACATCTTAATATCTTGGTTTTATGCCTTAAAAGAAAGCAAATTTTTCTTTCAAAAATGCAAGTGCCGAGGTATAAGCAATAATGTATTAAAATATGCAGGGATGAAAAACAGTTATGATAGGAGGTTGCACTGATTTTATGCATTTTGGTATTAGATTATTGCTACATTTCTATCCTAGAGCTTAGATAAAAGCAAAGCAAGCAAATAAACAAATGAAAAACCCAAAATGAAACACACAAACCTCTTGAATTAATAGTCTACTTAACAGAAACAAAAACATGCAAAATAGAAAGGTTGACATTTCTGGAAAAAAAACCCACAACAAACCAAAACCAAACCCCAAAAAATCCAACAATCCATCCTTTTTTTTTTTTTTTTCCTTAGGCAACCAAGCAATCTGGGAGACTGGTGACCACCAGGTCTTTCTCAATCAGTAAATCTAAACTGCTAAGAACTATTGTAGCTCTCTATCCCCAGCCAAAATGACCTACTTAAAAGTACAGATTTCTGTTAAGAAAAAAAAAAAAACATTAAAAGAAAAAAATTCCCTCCAGGCCATCTGTTGTTTATTTTACCTATTAGCAGCAAACTGTTCTCTTGGAGAACAAGGGTCAATCAGTTCCAGAAGAAAGGAGAACATTTTGCCCTTTCATTTGCTGCTTTGTAAATAGTAGCAGGTATTACTTTTTCCTTATAATGTTTAAACAGGTAGTAGTGGGTAATGTGTTAATGCAGTCTTTGCAACCATTGTTATTTGATTACACTATAACACATCAGCTGTATGTGGATTTATGAACTCCTACTCCATGATATTTCTTTTGCAAATGGTACAGTGTTCTGACTACTTTCCTTTCAAATTCAAATTTATGTTTTGTTGCATGCTGTAAGTTTCTGACAAGATAACATAACACATATCATACTAACATTTCTAATATTTGTATTTTTTCTGTAGTTTGCTTTTTTTTTTTTAGTAGGAACTTGTTTTCCTCTTAAAATAAAAATATCACACTCTAATTTACCTCAAAATGAGCAGCTTAAGTATTCTTTTTCCCTGAATACTCATCTATTAGTCAGCTTTGGAGAAAAGGGGGAGGAATCTTACCCAGCCATTTTCTGTAGCACAAAAAAGAGAAGAATAAGTTGAAATATGCAGTGTTTGTCCTTATAATAACATACACTGCAGGTATGAACAGATTTGTTTCTTAACTAGTTGGTTTAGAGGAAATACATACACATCCAGCTATCTTTACAAAATCATCTGTTGCAACATCTGAAAATAAGGAAGGCCAAAGCAGTGGGTGGTAGTTGAAGATGAGAGTGGTGAATCATATAGTTGCAGTGAGTAAAATGTTGAGCTTTTAATCAGATATACAAATATTTAGTAACACACGCAATAAGATTTTTTTTCCCCCCTTCATTTTAGCTGTCTAAAACTGGAGGTTTGTGATGAGCAGTAAATTATTCTTTTCGTTTATTGTCATGCTCAATGGTAATTATCTTTGTCATGTTCTTCAGTCTATTTAGAAGCTAAAGATCAGTAATAATTCTGTAAGCAAAAAAGAAATATATACCAAGAATGCTTTATTTCTTTTAGTTGCCCTCCTTACAACACTATTGATCCACTTTGACTTTATTAACAGCCCAAATTCGTTTCATTTCACACTATGCCAAGCTGAGAAATGCATAAGATGAGAAGGATTCTTCAGAAATAAAGTATGAGACTCGGACAACAATCAATTGTAAATCTCTTGCTTTCTAGAAGCATTTTATAACAAGGCAATATGTATATAAATTTGGGTAGGTTTAGGGATTTTGGTGGTTAACTGATTCTGGCAGTCAGTCTGTGCTGGTAGTGATTGCACAAAAGACTGTAGCCTCTAAGGAGCAGGCATTATTTTGAAGAAATTATGGAATCATTCTTAATCAAACTTTATTTACTATCTATTTTAATACCAATCCTAAGCAGATATGCTGTGTAAGTGAAGTATTTGAGCAATCATTTCCATACCCTGAATTACTGTTCCAATAAATGTTTGCTTGTTCTAGCTATTTTTATCACATTTTGTCTTTGCAGGATAAGCTGAAGCCATTAATGTGACAGTTTCAGATGATTTTACTACACTGGATGCCAGCATAATTTATTTAAGCTACTTTTTTTTTTTCATGTTTTCCATAACATATGCTTCAAAATATTAATCATACTGCAATACAGAAAACAGAAGGGTTATTGCTTTTGTTTTGATTTTCTAAACTTATCCTTCAATATATAAAGTCAAACCCAATTCTAGGTTCTAGAGGACCACACACCTGTTGTATAGATATTGATACAGGACTAAAACAATGTTAAAATAAGCAGATTTAAGGGAACATACTTGTCTAAAAGTCATGCATATAGGTCAAACAGAGCAAAACCATTCTTTAAGAACGCTACCACTATGTGTTTATTAAAATTATTATTTTACATCAATATATTGAATTTTAAGTGTGTGAAAAGGTTGCATAAAACTGTGGAAAAATGCTATCATCTCCCAATATGTTTTCATTTGCCTTCCTCCGATTTGAGAAGTATTCTACCCTGACATTAATGCACCACTGATAGTGTAGGGAGGAAAGACTCTCTCATGACTGACTCTCCTGTTCAGAGGCCTCTCTGAATGAAATCCTTTCCCTGTTGGAATCAGAAGATATGCCTGCAGTGTTCTCACTGAGGCCAGGCTGAAAACAGTGCTTTGGGTGAAAGTTTACAATCTATTTATAAAATGGCATGGTAATTTGTTATTATCATGGAAACATTCTTTATACATGTTGTCATTCTGTTTGCTTTGACTACCACTGCATTTTAGGCATAGCTTTCCACTGAGATTTCCCTAATGCCACTCATGTCTTCTTTTTTTTTTTTTATTCCACTTGAGTTAATTTGCAACCTACCAATGATCATATGTAAATTAAAAGGAGTTATCAAAGTACAGAAAAAATGAGCCATTCTGAAAGACAGTCAGTAAGAAACAAAATTTGATATTTTTTCTTAGTAATAATACTGGAAAGAACATAAAATAATAAGCACATATACTGTTCACCAGAATTATATGCAAATTAAATTAGTCCTCTCTATCATGTTATTAGATTACACACAAGATGTAGAGCATAAGTAGTTTATCTGTGATAGCATTTCAAATTATTTTCCCCTTAAAAAATTAAGAATTTTAAAACTATAGTATGAGTATATTCTCTACCAGATAAGTTAAAAAAAACCCCAACATATTAAAACCCTTTAAAATTTAGGATGAGGTATATTTTACGTAAATATAATGTTGCAGTTTTGGTTTTAGTAAATTTTTCTCATAACTACACAATAAAGACTGAGATTTTTCATTGGGAGATATTCTAAGAGAAAAGGTAGAAAAAACAAGAGAGAGTAATTACTGCCCTACAATATTCAAAGCAGACATTAGATAACTACAGGCTTCAGCATGATTTATTTAGATTGATGATTATTTTCCCCTTTCCCTTCCTAACTATCCTAGAGGTATGTCTAGAGTGTACTTTTTTTCATAACTTGAAAATTCACAAAAGATTTTGACTTGATTAAAACAGGAGGTAATCTTTAATAACTGAATAGATTTTGTGGGAAGACAAAATTGTTTGCAATTTTTTTGGAAGAAACAATATAATTAAGTTTCCTATAACCTGTGAGGTGAAAGTCAACAGAGCTGCAAGACTAGAAGGGCTTATCCACAGGATGAAAGTGATAAAGTTAACTGCATTTCATTTCAACAATTCATGATTTAGGTGTGAAACTTTGGTCATTTCCAATGGAAAAAATTGAATATATTTTCCAATGGAATATAAAGTTAAACGATGTATTATTTTAGAATTAAGTAAAATTTTAATTCAGAGCTGCAAGTATTAGGCACAAAATTACAGTAAAATCAGAAGTGAGCAGGGTTTGGAAAATTTTTCTGTTACTCTCCTTCCAACCTGCAAATAGAGCTTTGAAGCTGTAGTAATGCTTTCATGATTGCATTAGTATTCTGTACTCAGGTTCAGTATAAAAGCCAAATGCAGTTCAATCAGTTGTATTCATATCCTATGTAGCAGGTAGTATACGCATGAATTTGTCACCCATTTTTTTACTCTAAACACTGAAAAAAAAAAAAGAGAGCTAAGATGGAATGCTGGGTAATATACAGTGTTATTCAAATGCTCTCCATGGGGTAGGTGAGAAATTTTAAACTTTCCATCTTTGAGCTCCATTACAATCATAGTAGGTATCAGACAAATATTCCAAATACAAATCCAAACTTGTGTGAACAGTCATATTACTCATAAAAGCAGTCTGAGACACCCTTTTCCCCAAGTTCTCAAAGAACAGCTATCTGCTGCTTTAAACTGATGTAATTTCCCCTTGGAGAGTTTAAGCAATGTCCCAGTCTTTGCACAGGCTGGTGTTGTCTGTAGAGATCTTCAGAGGTATGCTATTTCCTTCTGAGTGAATAGCACAATTTTTGATACCACTAGCACCTATGGTCAAGACAAGCTTTAAGCAAAGCCATACATGTGGGTGACTGTGTATGGCTTCCAATTCAAGGGCTATTTGCATTTGACATGAGAATACTACATAGATTGGTTTCCTGAATGTTTCTTGTTTCCAGAATATTTGGTATTTTGCCTCAGGGAATGTTTTCTTTGCAACTAATTCTTTGGTTTCTTTAGTATGCTATGTCATTTTAAACATTTTTAAATATAACTAAGTATTTGCTCAACTAATAATGCTCTGGAAATTGAGTCAATGACATACAGTCTCCTTTCTTAACCTTTCATTTAATAATATAATCAACCTGTCATAAAAAATGCCAAAACTCTTCTGAAAACAAATATTACTGTGATTCCCACAGAAAGAGGAAGCTTTGCACTGGCTTTTCCCCATGAAAGAGAAACAGATGAAATAAGAAGGGATTTCACTGTAAAGACCATCATAATGGGAAGATGGAGGCTGATTATTCTGGGGAGATGCTAGGGTTGAACAAGAGGATTTTATCTTTTTAGATGTCAGATCTCAGCTGGCACACCCTGTGCTTCAGATAAAGTGGCAAGAATTTATCGACTTCAGGTTTGAAGATCAGTAGGATCAGGATTTGTTACACAGATTCAGAGATATCTTCAGGAAGGTTTTATTACTTTTACTTCTACACTTTTTAAAAATTTAGTTTGAAATTATAATAGAACCACTTTTAAAAATGTAGAAATCATTAAATATACTGTGATTTCTCAGTTCTGGTAATATTAACATCATTTACAAGGGAGTAAAAACAACAAAAAGTTGTGCTATGCAATAGATGGTTGTGAAATATGTGCCATTGAAGTAATTATAAATAAAACATAAACACACTAGTATTTCACCCTTTTCACTAAATAAAGGAAGCCAACAAACAAACAACTCCTCACTGATTTACTGACTCAATGCTTTAGTTCAGTAGCAGAAAAGTGATTAACAAAATTTTTTTGTACAATATAAACCAAAGAAATGGTTGTTACCTGTGTCATGTAAACCTCTCCATGGTCAAAAACCCCAAAATTCCAATGGTGGCACCAGTTTCTCAGCTATGTGTTAGTTACATGTGTTTTCCACCCTCTATCTGTATTATACACAAATAATTAGTTCAGTCTTTTTATCTTCTTGTAGCAAAGGGCTTCCTCACAATAAGCTATTTTGGCAACTTTATAGTTTGATATGTATTGCACAAGGGAAAGGCTGTATTTCCTCTGTGGTTAAGCTCTGAAAAAAAAGGGGTTTTGATTTTGTTCATGTACTCAGCACTGCTGCCCAGTGGTTGATACTGCACTTTCTGGAATAACCAACAGAAGCATGTCATTGATACTGTGGATGGCTTCCATTTAAATATTTTCATTTGGTTTTTATTAAAATGATATTGAAAATGGGAGAGTGGTTTTTAGGAGCATTAGTGCCTGGATTTTTTAGCCACAGAACAGATATTAACTCTAATGGAAATGGTAAATCCCTTGCATTTTGTTACAAATACTCCTTAGTGATTTCCAATTACTGTTACTCATGTTTAATATACATTCACTCTTTATTTTCAGATTAGTGTGGTTTAGGGTCTGACATTGATATACAGACACTCAACACACTCAATATTGAATGTGCTTTGCTTCATCAGAGCTCTGTGGTTAACACCAGCCCTGTTCAAAGAACATGCTCAGTTGAGGCAGATGCACAGGGCTTTTCAGTGTGTGCGTTACTTGATGACAAGCGAGGAAGAGAATTTGGCAGGTTTTGGAAGCCAGTGCCACAGTCTGACCAGTGGTCTTCCTCTCTGTCTACCACAGGTCTGGTCATAGAGAAGAAGGCAAAGCCTGGGCTGGAAAAATGAGTGAGAGATTCTAAACAACGCTATGTTGACAGGAGCAGTGTCTACAGAAATGTTTCTGATTGTTATATTCAGTGGTTATCAGGATTCTGGCTTTAGCACAAAGATGCATTTCTTATGTGACATTGGAAAAGACATCTCAGATAAAATTCTTACCATATTGAAGGTGACAGTAAAACACCCACTCATTTCAATGCATTATACTGTGATTATGGAATGCTGGAAACTGACTTGGTGAACTCATATGCAGGACAGCTATAATTCCAGTGGGCAAGACATTGTTAGTACAGCAGCAATGTAGTATTATAGAAGTTGACAAATATAATAACTTATGCTAGTGCGAGAAAGCTCAGAATGACTATAATGTTTTTGTTAGTTTCATAATAGCTGACATTTCTCCGATACACTTTCCTCAGTAATCCCTGTATGAACCCATTGTTAGTACATTAAAATAATTGTCCATAACTGATCCATTTTGGCATGTGGAATAATGCAATATATGTGTAAAATGCAGACTAATTAAAAAAACATTTTGTACTTACAAAAATTGCTGAGTAGTATCTCCATAGTAGAGTTCTCCATGTGATGCAATCAAAAATTATCTCTACAACTCCAGAGAGAGAACCAGCTGGCTGATAAAGCACATGGCAAAAAAAACCCCAAACAAAACAACAAAAAACAACCAAACCAACAAAAAACAACTTGCCAAACTGCATTAAATCCTTGGTGGAGAACAGAAAAGGGAACAATAGAAACTGATAGAAGGACATGAAATATGAAAATAAATGGGTGAACTTGATGGTGTCATTGAAAATACTGGTTATGACTTATAACTATGGAAAGAGGGTTGTCTGCTTCACAGCATCACTACAGAGAACCCTGGTGGTGTGCCCCTGAAGTCACAATTCCTTTTATTTCATCCCAGTTCAGGAAGTCCTCAAAAGTGTATTTTAAAAAGTCCTCTTTGTTGTATTAAGGTAGGTAGATTTATAAAAGGTACAATGTTGAATAGTGTCTTTTAGAACTAAAAAAAAAAATAAATATATTGTTTACTTTTCTTTTGGAAAGAAGTCGAAGGAGCAAATACAGTACTCTGTAGTGGATTTCCCTACAGAAAGCAGCCCTGTAGTCTTCTTGTCTGCTTTTCTGAATAAAGCTTATAAAATTCTTTTTCTCTGCTTCAAAAAATTCATTCATTCTGTGAAAACCTTCTGGAGAAAGCAGTCTTTCAGAGGTGCTCAGCAGGCTGTGATTTTTACTAGATACAACAGTGTTAGATCAAGAATAAAAGCAAGCAATTTTCCAATTGGAGAAATATAACAAATATATGCAGACACAAATATCAATCAAAAATTTGAGTCCTTGACAATTAAACAGTGAGATAATTCGTATTTTGATCTTAATCCAGAGTTGTGGATTTTATTCTATTTATGTTTGCAAAATGTAATTTCCAACCCTTTTGATAATGGCAGTAAGTCTATCTTCTTATGCTTCTGTGAAGCCAACTGCTTTTTTCTTTAAGCACGCCCTACAAATAAAAAATCTAAAAGTTGCTTCACCTAACTGAACTATTCCTCTTTCTACTTAGACATTAAATCTTTTTAAGATGATTGATATGATCCTTTTATTTTTTTCATCTGTTCCCACAAATAAACACATAACACCTTTTAATAAAAAATTCAGCATGCTAGAGTTAAATAAGCAGCAAATTTTAATCAAAAGAATGGTAATATTATCCTTTGCACTGGGTGGAACATCTGTGTGCAATTTTTTTGGAAGGTGAAATACTGATTTAAATAGTGTGAATGACTGCTTATATCATGCTAGCTAGTCACATGTGCATCTATAAACAAGTAAGAATAATCAAATCTCATACTTTAACAAGCAGTTTGTTAGAAATTTTAAGGGTTTTGTGAACACATATCTCCCAGGCACCTTTCTGCAGTTACTGCTGTAGAAAGTCCACAAACATAAATACTGCAAAAATAACTATAACCAAGCATGTGTTCTCTACTCTGCTGGCTATTGGTTTCTTGATGGCAGTCTGTCCATCAGTGTTAAGATCCCTGAAAAAAGATGACATTATTAAACAAAATGACAGCTTAATCTATAAGAAACTGAGGATCAAGTGTGATATACTACAATACTCACTTTCACTGCTCTGAGACCTGTGTAGATTTTAATAAACAAAATAC
>JAOEGS010004797.1:8030-19575 GCA_025447755.1 Corythornis vintsioides | reverse complement strand
AGCCCCTGCCAGGCTCTGGCACCCTCACTGGGAACAAGTTTTTCCTTGTGTTTCCCCTCAACCTCTCGTGCTCCAACTGACTCCCATTGCCTCTCATCCAGTTATGACAACTGGGAGAAGCTTGTTCAGGAAAGCCCTGCTGGAGGGTTGCTGCCCTTGGAGCTGTTTCCAGACACCTGCAGCTACATGGAACTTCATCTGACCCAGTACAGCTATTGTCAAGTGATACAAAAACAAGTCTGGGTAATCAATACCATTTCCATAAACATCATTCTATACAATTAAATCATTTATGCAGCATTAGCTGTACTCCCAGTGGGGTAGAGTGTTACAAGGAGCAGTAATATTTGGCCAGATAATCCTTTCTAGTAAGAACAGATTTGTTTCATTCTGTAATATTATTTGCCTTTTTCTGAGTAGTAGAGAAATCTAAGCCACACTTTATTATGCAGTATCTGGCCTGTCATTAATCCCTTTGCACACAAAGGAGAACATGTCTTAGTTCTTAGAAATTGTTCTCATTCTGTGTTTTTAGTGCATGGAAAATAAGAGGGCATCTCTACTGCAATGGATTAATGTTAATTTAAGCATCTACTACAGACTTTTTTATGATTAGCTCATATGAGACAACTGTAAGTCTCATCAATGGTCTTTTTAAATGAGTTTTTTTATGGTTTGACTTAGGGATGTGATTTTTACTAATGCAGTGGCTCACCCTTTAATACTAATTAAATATATTTGCATAAAGATGTCTTACATTGTACCCACTTTTATGTGCTTAGGTGCACAGTCTTAACAGCCACAGCATTAACAATACATCCCCACGTGGTAGGAAGGAGAAGAGAAGGAGCTGAGAAGCCAGGCTGAGATACAAGCAGAGTTGGAGAGGTACTGCTTTAATGGAACAATCTCACATTCACACTTTATTTCACATCCTGTAAGTTGCTAATATGATGAAACAGGATTTCCTGGCAAGGTTAGAATAACAGATGCTTTAACTGACTATTACAAAACACCTTTTTTTTTTTTTTTTTTCCATTCTTACAATTTGAATTCATGGTTTTTGACTGAGTTATAAATGTCCTGGGTCATGTGTACATACAGCTTTGCTTTGTCATCCAGGAAATAGAGGTGATCTTTGATGGTTGCTGGATTGAAACCCTCCTCCACTAGTTGGACTTTACGGTATTTAAAAGTTGCTGTAAGTTCAATGGCACTCTGCAAAACAAAAGTACATCTCTGCTTAGCAGTGTTGCCATCAGTTGTGGGAATTCATCAGAATTCTTAAATTTAAAGGGAATCATATTTCAACAAAATGCATACAGCACAGAAGTCAAAGCCTATTGAGATCTAAACTGTCTGCATTCATCAGGTAATAACTGGTCTGTGGGAGGTGTGGGTTGATAGTGACTCAATGTAGAAGTGCTGGGGCCACAGGAACAGTAGTGAAACCCTTACCTTCCTATTCTATTGAGGCAGGAATACAATAGTTTGTAGTTTTTAGTCAAGCATTTTATCCAGAAAATTTATTATGTTATCTGATCAAAAAGCAGATTTTTTATTTAATTTTTTTTTCTCAGAGCAAAGGAAAGAGCAGTTGGAGTCTGGGCAAGACTCACTGTGCTTTACATGGATGACAAGACAAACCACTGCCTCGGCTGCTTAACTCTGGTTTGTGTAACTCCAGAGTTTAAAGATTGAGTAAATAACCAGGCATGGTGCTATCTCTGTCAGTCTCCTGGATCATCTCAGTGAATATTCAGGCTTTCTCAAAGCAGCAATGTTTATTTTCAATAAATGAAGTGCAGTGAGAGTGAAGTTCTTGCAAATTTTTCCTAATTCAAGTTAAACTTCGGTTTAGAAGTTGGCTATTTATTCACTAGGAGGATAAAAATTGCAGGTCTCTCTGGCCAGCTTTTGTGGGGGGCTCTTTATTTTGCACAGAACAGTCTTTAGAGGGAGCAACACTAAATTGAGAACATCAGTGTGTTACTGTGCTGAGGTAATCCAGCAGGATATTTATTCTCCAATAAGAGATATTTGTGATTTGACATATTAAAATGTGCCAGGTAGCCCATAACTGCTCATGCAACTTCTTTTTTTCAGGCTGAGCTTGACATCTGAGTCAGTTCTACTTTCATATTGATAAATGAGAAGAGCAAGTGAGACAGAAGCTTTTTTGAGTTGCTACTATAAGTAGGAAATACACAGTCCTCATAGAAAAGGGAGAAAACACAGATGGACACATAAAACAGTTTTAGGAACATGGGTTTACCTTAATCCTTATAAAACGAGGTTGTGCATAGTTTGGGAGGTGAGCACTAACATGTCTGTAAGTCCTTCCTCCATCAAATTCACAGTTTTCCTTCAGTCTGATGCATGCCATTCCTGTTCTGCCTTCATAACCTGAAGGAGCAATGACAGCAAATATCAGGAGTTCATACATACATTTGAATTTCAGGCTAACATTTTTTTTTTTTTTTTTATAAATGAGCCCTTCCTTCTAAGCCATTTTAGAAAACATGCCAGCATATTTTCCTTTAGAAATCAAATTGATTTGATTTTCTTAAGGCTTCAGCACACTAGATGCCAAACTCTCTTGAAAGTCTAGCATCAGAATTGGAAATGGCAGTTATTTTGAAAACCATCCTTCTTTGAAAAGTCTTTCAAAAATCAGCTCTCAGTACTCTGAGGGAAAAGTCTCCCTGCAGCAGCATTTAACTGTGTGAGCTAATTTACTTCACAGTAAATCATGGTAAGTATGGTTGTACCTGTGCTGGCAAGTCCATCCATGCAGCAAGAGGATAGAAAGGAGTAAGACCCAGTTTACATTGTTTATTACCACATGAATGATTAAATAAGCAGTGCAGAAATCCAAGTAGATGGAATGTATCAAATGTAGCATAAAAAAAATAAGCTAAAATGGGGCTACCTATACTCTGCAGTTTAGTATATTGATATTTTGTTAATTTGTTTGCTTGTTTAAATATTTCAATTGTTTCACTCCTACCTGGAACAGCCACTCCATATACAATAACTTCTTGAACACAGTCAATCAGTCCTAAAACATCTGCAACTTCTGTTGTAGAAACATTTTCCCCTTTCCATCTGGAAAATAAGTAGTCAGTAGTCATGATTTTTATGTGTATTACATGTAGTAATCTCCAGTGTTTTAATGTCTGACTTTACAATGAGCACTGAGGAACTTGCTATGAAAAGTAGAGAAAAACATGATGCAAAACCCAAAATGTTCTAGTTATTCAGATTTCATAAGAATATTACACATTTTCACCACGCTGAAAACACCTCTCAGCAAACAAAACCTCAAAATATTACTTACCTAAGGCTTTCTGAGTTTGAAAAGTATAGTGACAGTGAGATCACAGTGTTTTTGTTCTGACTATGACTGGTTTCTCACTGTTCAAAACAGCAGCCATCACCCTAGACCTCTGGATGTGATGGATAAAATACAACAGCGGAGGTGACCTGGAGTTCTCTCTTCTGACTGAAGTCAGAGAAATTCCTCTTTGTCAGTCAGTAAGGTACAGATATGACTTCCTCCCTGAGAATGAGGCAGAATTTTCTTTGTGACAAGCACTGAAATGCCCAAACTAACCGGAATGTGTCTCCAGTCCGATCGTGGAAATAAATGAAGTTCTCGTTGTCAATCACTAGAAGGTCACCACTATTAAAATATAAATCCCCTTTCTGGAAGACATCTCTTAATTGCTTCTTCTCTGTTTGCTGTTTTGCTCCTGCATAGCCACTAAATGGTGCATACTGGGTGATTTTGCAAATCAGTAGTCCAGGCTTACCTATGAATAAGAAAAAAATACCATTTGTTTACAAAACACAGTGTAAATTGCCAAAAAATAACTTTCATTACAACAGTGAAGTCTGCAGTACTTACTTAATACTTTTTAGTACTGAGGAACCAAATATTGGCCTTCAGCTTGCTTACCATGAATGCAAACTAGACAAAGAGGCTGTTTAGTGTATTCCTTAGTCTTCCATGTGCCATAGCTGGAGTAAACCTCTCCTATGAAAACTGATATTAAGGTGTATTATGACAAAAGCATTTCCATGTATCCTTGCTCTATTGCCAACAGCAAAAAGTTTCAGCCACTGCTGGAAAAGAGAACTGCTTCCTATTTTGCCAGTGTTTCTTTAGTGGCAAAGTCTGAGAAGAATTAAAAGCCTCTGCTGAAAGTCAAGATCTGTACTCAAAAATGTTAGTGTGTCCATTATTAAAACTAGACAAGTTATTAAAATCTAAGTATACAGATGCTGCATTCCCCAGTGTACTTCACCTTTCTGTGGAGCTGCATTAAAATAGTATGTGATTTGTAACATATTTTCTAACTTCTATTGAAAAACATGGCTTAGTGGCAATTCTTAGCATCCTTCCAGAGAGAAGTGATGCCAAGAGATGCAATTTTTAAAAATACACACCTTTCTGAAATGCTTTAAAGGAGTTTTTACCTTTTGGAACTCTTATGCAGTATCCATTTTCATCTCGGACTGGTTCATCTTTCTCCACATCATATTTAATCAGCTCATAGCATAAGATTTTCTAGAGGAAATTTGTAAAATGTATACACACATGAATATTCAATCTTTGAAAAATATCCTCAGGAATATACTTCATAATCAGTTTTCTGTTTAACAGGAGCCATCTAGCTTAGGCAGCTAAAACTGTACTTGGGGAGAATCTTCTCCCTAAACAAATTCACAACTGAGCCTTTGCTTCTTCCCACCTTGGCAATACACCAAACTTCACCAAGAAGGACAAAATGCCAGGTTTTATTGTTGTTACCTTCTGTAGCCAGTTTACTCTTCCCACTGCACCAACTTTTCCAGTGTAGTTAACAAAAGAAATGTTTCCTTCAGTTGATGCATAAAACTCCAAAATATGAATATTTCCAAATCTCCGGATAAATTCTCTCCAAACATCAGCCCTTATTCCATTTCCTATGGCAAGTCTGACTTTGTGATCCTGATCATTGTTTCTCTAGAAACAAGAAACAGTCATGAATTCACATTTCTGGTGAGTGAAAGCAATATTTCTACTTCTGGAAAACTCTGAGGGAAACTTCAATCTGTAAGTATTGAGCATATTCTGAGGCAAACTGTGCAAATATAGTTAAGCTTGTGATTTTGATGTGGAAAAGGAAATTACTGAGCAAGTCAGGCTATATATCTAACAGTAATTAGTAGTTAACTTGATATGGATGAAGACAGGAATAAATAATTCTACACAGAAAGCCAGAAGGAAACTCAAGAACCACATTAAACCATTTTCTTTGTAAGCCTTGTGGTGATTACATGGAGAAGAGTGTAATTTACCATGAGTTCAGTAAACATTTGCAGGATCAGATGGTGTTTGGGTGGAAAGGAAATCTCTTCTGCTATTGTAAGTGCAGGATTGAGCCTCCTAAAAATTCTATTACCACATTTTATAACACTTTGAACAGTGCTATTAGACCTTCTGTGTACACAGTGGAGTGATAAGCACACAGTGAGGATGACAGTCCAGTTTGCCTTCTCTTAGATATTTGTATTTATCCTCAGCAATAGAAGTACTGAACTGGGCCATATGTTTATAATTCATAAATAATGAGTAACAACAGCTTGAGAGAATTTTATTAAGACTGGGAAAGGTTCCTGTGTCCCACTTTCCCTGCCTTTCTCTCCAGTATGAATCCTGCTGATACTGGGAGTTCCTCATGGCAAAGACTATCTCTCTGCTGCATCTGCAATAACAGGCCAAGCCATCTTAAGAAATAAAACCCATTCTGTCAAGTTCTTGCATTCTTAAAATGTTCATCCCATCTTTCTGGGAGAGTTGTGCTCTGGAAGCAGCACGTGTGTGGGTACATGGGAATGGTTACTAAGCTTGCTTATGTAAAGGTGTTTTCTACACTGGTATTGAATTCTACATTCTACAAAAATCCTTGTATTAAATAATGAAAGCTGAGCTACCTGTGCCTATCTGAAAATCTGACCTTTGTATATAAGCAGCCAGCAACAATGAGTAATGTGTAAGACAGCTTCAAATACCACTCAACTGTATCAGTCAGCAGGCTTCAGGTTCAGTATTCATGTGATTTTTTTGCTTAACAGGTTATTTTAAGGGTTAAGATAAATGTCTCTGTGTGGCTCCACATTACCAAACTCACCCCATAATTTATACTTGGCTGGTAGCTGTGCACATCTTTGAGATACTGGTTGAATTCAGGAGTTTACAGAGTATGCCCTAGGACTGGGTTCTTTTTATGCATATTAAGAAACACAACTCTATCAAAATTCAATATTAGCTCATTCTTTAAGCTTATTTTCCTAAAAAATATTCTCTATGAAAGGAAATAATCTAGTTTTTCACTTTTTCCCCTATTTTATTTATACTAGTTGAGTGTTGGCAAATTATGAGTATTTTGCTAATTGGGATTTTCCAGGAACTGTGGGACTGATGTACAACTTATCACCACCCTTGACTATATGTTTCAAGTGCCTAATTTACCTCAGTTTAAATCTCCTCCACCCACACCAGTTGATTAAAACTAGTGGCCCAATCCAGAGGCCAAGTCTGCTGATTATTATAAAATTATTTTACTTTATTAACTGCTCATTTTGGACTAGAAATTCATTAAGAAATAATACAAAATATAGCAGAATCTTGCTTATATACCTAACTCCTGAGAAATCCTACTGATTTCCATTGTAGTTATTTTGCATCTCTAACTGACATTAGAATGAAACCTCTGTATATTTGATATTTTGCACACACACATAAATTACAAAGAAACTGTGGATCTGATTCTCTAACCTGGCTTATGATTATCCAGTGGTGCTAGGCAGACTGATACCACCTTTGTTCTTGCTAGATTCTAACTGCAGTTCAGTTGATCTACCTCCATCAAAGTCCTTTTAAGCAAATTAATCTTTTTAATTAAGGATTAACTAATGTGATTGCAGGGAATCTCAGCAGAAAATTGCCTGGGAAGAAGTGCCCTATGAAAACAGTATGTTAAGTACATCTTCACAGGGGGGACTCTTTAAATAATTACATTAATATCATTAACAGATTCACCTGATGATCTTGGGAACATCTTGGTTACAAAACCCACCCAGCTCACAGTGCCCAAAACCCAGATTGCTAAAGAACTCCTTGTGGTGGGTTTGCAGTGGAGTGCTCCTATGAGGTAAGTGTCTTCTCTAGCTATTTTAACAGAATATTAATTAATGGATTGTTGTTGTTCCACTATTCAAAAGAATTATTAATTCAAGGAGTAAGCTGCTCATTTTTTTCCTGAAAAACCCTTCATATTCACAGAATCACAGAGTGTCAGGGGTTGGAAGGGACCTAGAAGATCCTCTAGTCCAACCCCCCTGCCAGAGCAAGGGCACCTAGACCAAGACACCCAGGATCAGATCCAGGGGGGGCTGGAATGTCTCCAGAGCAGGAGACTCCACAACCTCCCTGGGCAGCCCCTGCCAGCCTCTGCCACCCTCCCTGGGAACAAGTTTTTCCTTGTGTTTCCCCCAAACCTCTTCTGCTCCAACTGACTCCCATTGCCTCTTGTCCTGTCACTGGGTGACACTGAGTCTGGCTCCATCCTCCCTACACTCACCCTTAACATACTGATAGACATGTATATATATGTTAGCATGCCATTAGATTACAGACATCATTAGAGGTTATGTGGGGCTTTTTTTCTGCCTCCTCCCTTTACAGTTAGATTTTAAGTATAATATACCAAATATTCCTATTAATTTAAGTAGGAAAAAAAGGAAGGCAGGTTCAGTTACCTGGGGCACAGAGCAGAGGTACCTAAGCACTTCTCCAATGTACTGTATCACTGTCACCTTGTATTTTCTGCAGTCATCCCAGAACTGCCTGGCTGAAAATCTGCCACGCAAAACTAGAGTTGCACCTGTGGAGAAAGGAGTAACTCAAGTAACAGAAGAGACAATTCTTATCATAAGACTGCTCAGAAATTTTATACAACAGTGTAGAAAACTGGTAGAATTAGGGTTCTGTAGCATTTGGAAGTACTTTTCCTAAAACATATTGAAATACAGTCCATGTTGAATAATTGGTTTAATCTCTGTTTATCAAAAGCTAAAGACTCTTATTGTGGATAAAACTCTAGACTAATTTACCCAAAACTGTGCAGAGTTGTCACCTAAGACAGAATATATCCTGTTTGTGATGAAGTAAAACTTGTACAGGGTGAAGAACTGTGCAAGTCCTAGGATGACAACAGAGAAATAAGGATGTCTCTTGGCTCAGGGAGTTTCTGGTAACAGAGCCATGTATAACCAACTATTTCAATTCAAAGTTTGGCATCTAGGGAAAGTCTGTGATCACTGAATTCTGCACAGTAATGTTCATTCATCCCAGGCAAGTGTAGGATACCTTTCATGATACACCCATGGACTCCAACGAGGAGGGCAGAGCTGTGATAGAGAGGTAGGGCAGTATACACAATATCTTCTGAGGTAACATGGCCAGCATCAAACAAACCACAAGCCAGCAGTATACGTTCATGGTTAATCACTGCAGCTTTGGGAAGACCTGGTTAAAGTCAAGCAAAAATTCATTTGAATAAACACAGCAAGATCAGTCAGTTTCACAAGGGCTGATGCAGGTGATAGCTCCAGAGTTCAGGGAGGGATGCAGCTTGAGTCTACACAACACACTGGTGTTTAATCTTAATGGGGATATGTCTTCCCACAGGTAACTTTTAGGTGATTATCTCCTGTTAAGTAACCAGATTGCCAATACTGGGTATCTAGGAGTAACACATACCTAGAGAATGAGGAAATGGGATTTGGAGAATCTAGTGTGCTGAGCAAAGGCAGAGGAAATTTTAACACAGGGTAATCTCAGATCTTGTGTCTCTCCTGTAATTGGGTTTCTCCTTACAGCTCTGAATCATGCTACATAAAACTGGAATTCATACTACAAAATTTCTTCTTGGTTTCCCATCAGATACAGTTGATTACTTGCCAAGACAGATGCTAGAAGACAAAATGATGGTTGTGCTTGCCTAGGCTGGAAGGACAGAGACATTAGAGTCCTTAACAAGGAAGGACATTCAAGTTATTTGCTTTCTACAGCCCAAACAGGATTCAAATTTGCACTTCCAGGGGAGACCCTGCCCTAAGAAGCTCAAACCCTGAGCTACTGTGGAGGCTATTCAGCTTTTCTTAATGAAACTATAGGTTTGAGTATATTCAGGCATTGAATCTTCATTGTCACCAGATTTAGTGCCTAAAGTAATCCTGTATTCTCTGTGCTTTTTGAGTTTAGATACAGATAGCAAGGTTTCCTGAGGGGGAATGAGTGAGAGTAGCAACTAGTGTGAAGTAACAGGGTCTCTTTCCTTGCTGAAAAATCACGCTGGGAGAACTGTGTGGCCTTTTTTTGTGTATTTATGTTACCTGTAGTACCAGAAGTATAAATGTACATGGCAGGAGTTTTAAAGGTTACAGCTGTTCTCCATGACAATGGAGTAGGCTCATCTGAAGCAGCATCTACTTTATCAAGAAAGCTCTCAACTCCTTCTGTAGCAGATGTCTTGCTTAAATAATATACTTTAATTTTTTCTTTCTTCAAGAATTGCAGTATTTCTTCAACAGATTCCTTCAGCTCTTAAAGAGAAAAAAAAAAAAAAAGAATTATAAGAAAATTCTGTATTATTCTGTGAACTATGCTGTTTATATATCAACTTTGGCTCCGCAACTTTCATGTTTAGCTGCTGTGGAGAAATTAATGTTCAAATCACTTCAGAATCCAGCAAGGAGGACTGAAGAGAAACAGTGTCTCCCCACAGGGAGGGATTGGGGTTGATTTTTCTGCAGCAGGAACAGAATTGCAGAGAAGCAATCCAAGCATCTTTAAGAGAAAACTTAATGTGAACTCCTGGAGTCTTGTGGCATATAAGAAATTTCAGTTACAACAGACAAATCAGTTCATTTAAGCTGAAATAGAGTATATATTCATGTAGAAGTTGTGAACTCTTGGCAGATAGACTGTCTTTAACTTCCCAAATGGTCAGTTTTTCATACTGTATAAAGGACTGGGCATGAAATAAGGTTTCTGCTCCATATGCAACAGAATGCAACTCTTCATTTAAAACAGATGTCCAAGTCTTCTCTATAGGAAAGGATTATGGTTTGTCTGCCTTTTCTTTTTGAATTGGAACCTGACAGAAGCTCTAACATTGGCTGCAACCACTTTCATGTGTCTCAGTTACTGTGCAGCTGCAGCAAGTGGATTCTTCTGCATTACCTTGTTTCTAGTGTGGACACCGTGGGAACGTAACTGTGAATCAACCCTGGTGTTCATGATTGAAGGTTATTTTCTTTCTAGAAAGGCAGGTTTTCTTAGCTTTATCCAATAGCTAAGAAAAAAAGGTACCGGAGATCACTGCCTACGTCTTGAAGATGAGCTGAAAACGAAAACACGGCACAACTTGTTTGAAACCCTTCCCTTTTCATCTGGTCTGGAGCAGCTTCCCACATTAACTTTTAGCGGACAGGCCTCAATCAGAAGGCAGGGTCCCTGCTCCCCAGCCCACCCACTCGCTCCCCTCTGCGCCCCGTCGAGGATCCCCATCCCCGCGGGGGGGGTCCGCGGCTCCGCTCCGCTGCTTTCCTCACCTGGGGCCGCCAGCAGCACGGTGGCCTCGCTGCTCCGGAGGCAGCGCAGCAAGGAGGCTGCCCTGCTGTTGGAGTTGAGGCAAGCCACGGCGCAGCCCAGCTTGGCGCATCCCAGCCAGACCCAGACGTAGGCTGGCCGGTTCCCCATGAAGAGAGCCAAGCAGCCGCCCGTCCGCAGCCCCGCGGCGTCCCGCAGAGCTCTGGCCGCCTGGCTGCTCCGCCGCTCCACCTGCTCGTAGGTGCAGACCTCGTCGCCGAAGAGCAGCAGCGGTTTGTGCGGGGTCCGCCGCGCCCGCCTCGCCAAGACGTCCAGCAGCGTTCGCGGAGGTTGGCGGGCACCGGCTCTGCGCGTCCTCCCGGCCACCCGCCCCATGGTGAGGGCGAAGCGCAGGTCCTGGAAGAAGTAGGGCCAAGCGCAGCGCAGCAGCAGCGGCAGGAGCAGCAGCCCCGCCAGCGCGGTGCACAGGGCGGGCACCATCCTGCCCGCTGCCCTTCGCTTCCCGCCGGGGCGGAACGACCCGCGGCCGCGCCTTGTGCCCAAGGAGAGACGGGGAGAGCCAAAGGACCGCGCCTCACGCCCGCCCCCTCACAGCCCCGGGGTGGCGAGCCCTGGTCCTGCCTCTGCTGCGGGGCGCGCCGGCTACCGACCGACCCCGCAGCCGGTCCTTCTTCCAGAGCCCCCAGAAGAGCGGCCTCGCTTGATGGCAGTAATTAGCGGGTCTGATTTGATGGGCACCGCAGGGCATCGAAGCGCGGAGGGCGGTGCCCGCCCAGGTGCAGCCGCAGCCTCACGGGAGGCACGGAGGGCGAAGCCGCTCAGGTTCGGGTTGGCATCTTTCGTCGCCACCGGCATCGGTGCCCCTGTGGGAGGCTGAAG
>JAOEGS010004796.1:55774-69800 GCA_025447755.1 Corythornis vintsioides | reverse complement strand
TGTCCTGCACCATCTCAGAAAGAGAGATGCCATCTCCAGCCCCGTGAGCGAGACGCTCATCTGTCCAGCGCTCCTCACACAAGCTGAGCATGTCATCTCTCAGCCAACAGATGTCTGCAGATAGATAAAAGGGATTCACCGGATCCCAGGATGTCAGGGGTTGGAAGGGACCCTGGAGATCTTAAGTCCAACCCCCTTGCCAGAGCAGGCCCATGGAATAGAATCTCATCCAGCACAGGGCACACAGGAACCCAGCCAGGGGGGCTGGAAACTCTCCAGAGAAGGAGACTCCACAACCTCTCTGGGGAGCCCCTTCCAGGCTCTGGGACCCTCACAGACTGAGCCAGAAGAGATTTGAGGCTGGCTGCCTGTCTGGCCTGCTCCTCTTCTTTGCCACCTACGTTGCTGGATGATGACAGTGCAGTCATTGCACAAGCAGAGACCAGCAATGCAAAGAGCTGTGCTCAGCATGGCTAAATCAGGAAAAGAATCAAGAAATCCATGAAAACAAGGTGGCTTTCTGACACCAGCATGGCTTCATAGGCCCACATCTTGAGCCAGCTCCACTGTCACACTTCTGGAGATCTCAATCGTCTGTCTCTACATGTTACACAGGCTATTTACCAGCTTCTTATTCAGGGGAGTCTATTGGGAATCACAGCCCACGTGGCCCAGGGAGATTTCAAGGAGTTATCAAGAAGAAAGAAGCGCTTAGCCAATTTGTGCTGGTGGCCAGGACTGACTTCTTCAAGTAAAAGTGTGTGTTACTTGCCAGTCCCATGACCAAGCACTACCTCTGTATCTATCTTTCCGGTCCGTTCCTCTACTGGAAGAGTGGGAATTAAAACACTGTTAACTTCACAACCCTGTGAGATCACGGCCTGCGTGTCACTGTGCTACCTCTGGCATTTCATGTGGTAGAAACATTTCTCTCTGTTTGCATATATTTGCACAGATGTATATATACAAATACACAACTATGTATAAGTAAGTGCATGATGATTGTATTTTTATCAGAAAACAAAATCTTCCATAAAACTTCTCTCCAGCTTTGGGAAGAAGTCATGGGGATGGTTAGAAATAAGGGTTGGTTAGAATGGCCTGTTAAACACCCAAAATAAAAATGGGTTTCTTGTGTACCACCCAGATTTGATGACACAACAATAGTGGTACCACTTAACTTCCATCACATGATCTCAAAAGCACTTTACCAAAAGTTGTAGCATCTTCAGAGCTGCTACTTCACAACAGACAACTCTTCAGCTGCTCTCAGTCTTTAAATTCTTGAAACAGGTGAATTGATTTTATGAACTCATCACCTGCCAAACCTTTTCCATCAAGTTGCTACCTGGAACAAAGTTTTGTACCTCATTTTGGAACAACTGACACTTTTGCTTTCTGAGGGTAACTGTTAGCATGAACAGTAAGCCTAAGAGCACAAAGGTTCTTTTTCATGGCTTCATTTCATTTTTGCTGGTTGCATACAGCAGATGGTACTCTGCTGAGATCCACTGAGGCAAGGCAAGTGACTTGAGAAGAACAGCACCTTAGTTTTCAAGAGGCTGCCCAAAGAAAATCAGAATGGGTCAGCCCGTTAAGCACAAGAAGGGAACACCTCAGACCTGGCATTCTGTCAAACAAGGATTGTCAGGTAACCTTAGACTACAACTCAAGTGAGTGCTGACAGAAATGATACCCGAACAAGAAGTTGTAAGAGTCAGAGAAATGGCAGTTACTAGCAAACTAGATTGAATGGAATCAAAATCTGAGATAAGCAGATTCTAGAAAATAACTTTGAGATGGAATATTAGGGGAGGTTTCTTTTTTTTTTATGTTATAGTTGAGCGAAATGGATTGTCTGGCAATATACACGAGTCAAAAAGACATGATAGGGATGAAAAAGAAAAAGCTTCAATGTTAATCTGAGTGAACAAGAGGAATTGGCTAAAGAAAGTATTTAGGTTTGAGCTATATGGTCCCTGTAGCTCAGGGGTCTCTTGCAGTTCCCAAAGCACATGGTACTTGCAATTTTACTCAGGAAAAATCTGCCTTTTCAGCTCAGCAGGAGCCAAGTAGCTGTATTAGCTCTGTAAAGCAGAGCTCACTGTAGTCATCAACATTAAAATTTTCAAATTAGAAAACTTACCTGGAAGATGTTCTAATGAAAACAAAAGTGGACTTTTTTTTTTTTTTTTTTTTTTTTTGTGGACTGGGGAGAAAAGGGAAATCTGCTCTTTCCTTCAGCTCGTTCTCGCTTCCAGACTGGACTATCTTTGACCAGCTCTTCAGCACCAGGTTTTCACAGAGCACCTCTATCAGCTGCATTTTTGGTTTTTTTTTAAATAAATTCTTGTCTCCTTATAAGCCCCAGGTCTCACATTTTATAAAATTTAAGATAATACCTGTCCAAACTAGGACAGGCTCCTCACTCAGATTTACTGTGAATGTTTCTGCCAGGTCTGAGTTTGGCTCCCTGGTGCAGATAAACACCAAAACAAACTGCTGATGAGATTTTCATTGCTAGTAAATCAAGCAATTTTCAAAATATCTAGATGAGTTTTAGGGTTACAGTAATAGGGAAAGGGGCATATTAGGCAGAGATTCCCTTGGGAAATTAAAAATACATTCCCCTGTGATTTATTTGCTGTATCAAGTCCAGAGCAGATGACATTTGCATCTTGTACCCCACTCCATCAAGACTGCAGTCTGATATAATAAATAAATCAGAAGTGGTTGATGCAGGGGTGACAAAAACTCCAGGTTTGTTGAAGGAAAGGGTGTCTCAGCCTGACCTCTGCCCAGCATGCACACGTATTGCTTCCTTCTGGCTTGCAGGCCACACAGCAGCATTACTGTGCAGCTAAGTGTCTCTCATGGGCTGTAGCAGGAATAGTACGTTCAGTCTCTCTGAAGTCTGGCTTCAGACGGCTTCATAAAGACATTGGGGAAAATAGCAGTTGTACCTTAAAGTGTATTTATGTTCTGTGATAATGCTTCGACCATGCTTTTAGCAGACAAAAAGGTTAAAAAAAAATGCAATTAAAAAAAGGGTCAGTGTTCAAAGGAATAGGCTACCTCCACCTAAACTAAAAAGCAAACAAACAAAACAGAACTATCTTTGTAGATAGATCTTGTAATTTATTGATTCTAAAACAGAAGAGAAACAGTTTGTATCTGGATATGCAGAATACGTTTCCAGCTCAGAAATATTTCTCTCCTGACTTACTCCCCGAGTTCCTTTGAGTCATTACAGGATTTTGTTCTCAAGTCATTCCCATTAGGGGAATACTCAACTTAGAAACTTGCTCCTGTTCAAAATTTGCATGTGGAATTCACAGTTAAGATCCCTCCTCGCTGAGCTTCAGGTCAGTGCCCTACCCACGAAAGCAGCAGAGATATTTAACAATTAATAGTCCTCTAGGTTACGTCTGTAGTAGGTAGCCCAAGCATGTTCCCCAGGGATCTGCCCAGACTGCTCTCACTCCAGGAAGGCAGGCAAGGCCTCAGCCCCACTCTCCCACTGGGAGATTCCCTGCAAAGGTCAGGAAGTGCCCTCCCAGTGCCCAGGACAGGCTGCCAGCCCCGCAGCCCAGGGCGGCTGAATGCTGCTGAGGAGTTGGAAATGAGCCCTAGAATTATCCCATGGTGCCTACGTAACTTGTGTAAACCTGTCCACTGCTAACAGCAGTGCTCAAGAGGTGGGAGAATCCTGATGGGTGGGAGGGGAGAAGGGCATTTTTTTGCCTGTTCAAAGATGACACAGTTGTGCTTGTAGAAAGCAAGTTGGTTTTCCATTCTCAGGCTTTTGATACCAATAACCAACTACCCACTTTCCAGAAAACAGGGAATTAAGTCTTTCCAGACTATGTCTGTAACAGAGAAGAAATGAATCTTCATGATCTCAAGACATATTCCCTCTTCTTCTCTTAGCCTCTCACCCCCTGCCTCATATCTCTTCTATGCAGTTTTTCAAAGAGTTTAGTAATATTCACAGGGACATTAGATTAATTGGATTTTAATTCCAAATGACTGTGAAAGCAGAGAAGTGAGTCACCAGTCCATGCTAATGAGAAGATCTATTAAGGACCCTTCTCTGATAGACACAGAGAGTAGGGTTATAAATATTTCATATTCAATTAATTGAATTTTGCCCCCTGTTATATGATGCTGCCCTGGAATGTTAATCAACTGGGACCAGAGTGAGAGAAAGAGGAAGAAAGAGAGGAGAAAAAAATAAATCTAAAAGGGAAGCTTTAAACAACATCAGAGCCATTCTTATCCCCAAACCCTCCCAGTTCACCCAGCACCTGCACATCAGAGCAGAGGCTTTCACACAGACTGCATCTGGATCCACGCAGCGGATAAATTAATGTTAATTAATCAGACAGTCATTTTATGAAGAACTGTGCACAAAAGGTTATTCGAGCCCTGCCGCAAATAGATTTATAGGTATAATTGCCATGTTGAATGACCCTCTGTACACAGGCTCATTAAACTGGCCATCAGTCAAGCAGTCTAATTGGGGCAGGCCGAGAGCGCGAACAATCCCTCGCCACAGGCATCCCCTGGGCACCTCCCTCCTGCCAGCTGACACTCTGGGCAGGAAGGAGTGAGGAGAGCTCCCATGCCAACCACAGATCCTGTGCCCACCGGGGCTTTGCAAAGCACACCAGGGGACTGGGCACAATGTGCACGTGGTCTCACCGACCGCCGTGGCTTCCAAAAGCCTTCCTGGCCTTGGCTGGGAACAGCTCGAACGCGCCGGCTTCAAAGGCACCGGGATCGGAATGCAAACACAGAGACACTAAAGATTTGGAATGACATTTCATATTCTGAGAGTAACTCTGGATTCCCTTGTCACAACTTCTCTGTACCTCTGGCCCACGCCTACGCAATTACCTCTGCTATCTGCTGCCCAAGGTGATCTATCTGCCTGCTCACAAACTTGTGCAAGGATTGCCTCTTACTTCACATACCCTGCACCCAGGCTTGCACACTAAGGGCTGAATTTGCAGGCAGTCTCTCTGACACGTGCACGCTGTGGATTGCACGTGTATTCACAGGGTGGGAGAAGGAGGCATCACAAAGCACCCCAATCCACCCCAAAGAATCCTGGACAGCCCCTCGGCTGCCTGCCCTGGAGGAGCCATGGATCAGGCCAGGTGGGTGTCAGAGATGTTTGGGGTTTTTTGTCCTAGGTGCTTCTTGAGACAGCTTCCATGTGCTGCACACTGGAAGGTGTCATTTAAGAGCGCTCAGGCAAAACCCCCCACATCAGAGTCACTGATGGGCAATTCAATAGTACATACAGGAGTACATACAGGAGTATATACATTCACATTATTTATTCCTATTCTCATTCACCACATCTTTTGAGGGTGCCTTTAGCTGTGTATCTCCCTGATCCATGTAACACCATCTTTCTCAAACAGAAGTAAAATAAAGCAAAACCCCCAAAGTGCAGTAATACAGAAGCCATCAAAGGCAAGAATAGGAACAAAGAGAAATCCGTGTGTCTCCAAGCAGCGACAATGCCTGAAGATGTTTCTGGTGAAGAGGGGTACCAGTTTCCATCCCTGGACAAGGCAAGTGTTACTTAGCATGTCTGGGCCCTGTCAATGTTCACCCTGTCCCACTGTGCCCAGTTCAGCCTTGGTATGCTCCAAGCTCTCTCCCCATACTGCTGGGCACAGTATCTACCTGTACAACAAGTCAAAGGGGGATGAGGAAAACCGATGGTGAGCACAGTGTGCCCCTGGATCTGCTCTTGCCAGTCGTGCCAGGGTCTCACCATCCAGTGGCACAGCACCTCACCCAGTGTGCAGGGAACACATTCCTTGTGAAAAGCCTCCAGGCAAGCCCCGGGTCTCACTTTCAGAGCTGCTCTATGAGGGGGCAATAAAGTGGGTCCTGAGGGGAGTCTCTGGGCACTTCTCAGAACTGACTTCCCCCGAGTTCTGTGGCTCCTTTCCACAGGCCATATTTGAGTTAGGTGAACGTATACCCACATCTCAACGCCATCTTTTCTAACAGAATGGCAGCATTCCCTCCTGTAATATTTCTTTTCTAATCTCTCTCTATTTTCAATTTATCTTGCTCTCCTGCCCCAAAAGCAAACCACGTTTGTAACTGCCCATGCAAATCCCACCAGCCAGTGCAGCTGCCCGACCGCAGAGAGCTCGGCCTTGGCAGTACCTCCCTCCTCTCCCAAGTGCCCGCAGAGGGCACTGCTGGCAAACAGAACCCAGCAAAGGCACAGTCGGGCCCGGCACCCGGGCGGCTACAGATTCCAGCCGGGGCATATCCCAACTCTCCATGCATATTGCTACTGCCACCTCCAAGAAGAAAGGGAGCAGCAGCAGGCTGATCCACACAGAGGAATATTGAAAGCACATACCGTGCATTCGTTCCCAGGCTGAGCTCAACGCCTCTACTGA
The DNA here is from genome assembly GCA_025447755.1 of Corythornis vintsioides. Taxonomy (NCBI): domain Eukaryota; kingdom Metazoa; phylum Chordata; class Aves; order Coraciiformes; family Alcedinidae; genus Corythornis; species Corythornis vintsioides. The sequence goes on along the minus strand of JAOEGS010004796.1, from coordinate 63,363 downwards.
GGGCTGGGACACGGCAGTGCAGTAACAGAAGGAAAGGGAAGGGCACCTCAGAGAATATTTGATATTTCAGTATGCAAGTATGCATGTCACTAGGAGAGACATGCTTTTCCTCTGTTCACAGCATATGGACAAGGCATTCCTTGTAACACACTATAAAATGTTAAAGGCAAGTTTCCACTTAGCCCCTTTACTACTGCAGCCAGCAGAATATATTTCTGAAGTCTCCAGTTCAGGGATGGGGAGAGAAAGGCTTTAAAATATCAGAGACACTGACCTCACTATTTTATCACTAGACCTTCTTAGGTGTCAGGATTTTAACCTGTAGTTCTAAGAAAGGAGCCAGCTCTAGTTTGCTGAGCCTGCTTTTTTACATGTGCAAGCAGAAAAGTAAGTCCAGGCTGATGCAAACCTACCAGCAGACTCAAAATCAAAGGCCTTCTCACCCACCTACCCCATTTTAAGCAATGCAAAAATCCCAGCTATGTGCAATGTATGCATGCAGAACAGTGAGGAAAAACATCTGCCCACCTTGTATCCCACTTCTGTGCTGCCTCCATTGCTTGGCATGCTCCAAGGGGACCACCATCTAGAATGTGCCTTCAAGAGGGTGAGGGTGTCTTTCTGGCATTACTGTATTTAAAATATCTTTGTCCACTGAGTACAATCATCCTTTTAATTTCTCCCTGATATTCCCCTATTTTTCTCTTCTCTCTTACAAACTATTAAGATTGGTTTTGTTTCCAGAATCTCTCTAGAAGCTTCATGCAGCACAAGGAACCTGGAGAGGGATCAGAAACCAGTCACATGTTGGTAATCAAAATCATGTATTTCAATTACCAAAGCACACCCTAAAATTACAGTATTCTGAGACCAAGTAATGCAAGGCCAGTGTTCAAGTTCTCGACACCATGCTTTTATAACCTGAATTTCTAGTTTGGCTTTAAAAGTTATATATTTCTGTGGAAAGTGGATTCCTACTACTAGCATGAGTACCCTCTATAGCAGCAGCTTTTTGCACTCTTTCTATAAAACCAAATTATCTCCCCTTAGGAAGGAGAGAAAGTAAGGAAAACTCAGTAGAATGGATCAAAAAGGTCATACCAAAGCTAAAAGCCTTTTTTCAAGGGCCTGTTTTACAGTGACATAAATCCACCCTGTGCTGGCTCTGCAGGACTGCCCTGCTTGGCTGGGTAAGGTGACTACAGCAGTGCAGCACAGCAAAGATCCCCCACCAGCTTTAACACCAATTCAACCATCAAGATTCCCTGCAAATGCAACATTGCAGAAAGACCATTTCCATTTTAACTCAGGTAACAGATCATATTAAATCCACATGACCAGCTCTCATTGAAGCCTAGGGTTCCTGTTTCCAGGGAGAGATGCAGGCTGAGAAGATGATGTGACAGGAGAAGAGACCTTGCTCACTAGCCCTGATTAATTCATTGTAGAAGCTGAAACTACAACAGAAATTGAAAGCATTAAGCAGTTAAGCAAGTTCCACTTGTGTGGAACACCAGCAAGGAAACCCCATTGGTAACATCTCTTCAGGTACAGTTGGGAAGGGCTGCAGGGCATGGGCTGCACAGGCAGATCTCAAGGCCCAGAGCAGCAAACACAAATACACAACTCCTCCAAGTGCATTTATTTTCCCAAGCATGTGCTAAAGTCAATCTGCTGGAGGCATCTTGCTCCCACAGGCTTGCTGAAGGCCAGGCTGATCCACGTTAGGCTGGCTCTGCCAGTGCTCAAAGTCATGCCAGTCTCTGGGAGGTAAATGCAGCCTGGCTTCAGCCCGTGGGATCCCAACCTCACCTCCTGGCTGGGGATAGTACGTGAAGCAGGGGTGGCATGGCCTCATGGACCTCAAGGGATGCCCAAGATGCACCTGGGGCTGGTGCCACAAGGGCAAAGAAGGATTGGCTGAGTTAAGGACAAAGCTGCCACAAAACCACTTGTGGACCTGAACATCACCCCTCACAAGGGTGAGGGATCTCAGTCCCACTCACCCGCTTTCTCAGTAGATGTTTGACATTCATAATGCCAGGTGGTGACACAAAGCAATTGTTTAATCAGATCAACTTTTTATTCCCATCTTGCCTTCAAAATAAATTACCAAATAAGCTCTTCCACGAACTATGTTCTAAATCCTGAGGTGGTCACAGGATAAAAACTTCCCACCAGAGGATGAAAAAAACCACCAACAACATTTTGTGGAACTCGTTTTGGTTTCAACGATTTGTTTCTTCCCAAAATGTTAGGATTCTGCAAAACCTCAATCTGACACCAAAAATCAGTATGCAGTAAACAGACTCTGCTCAATCACACACCAGTGAAATGACCAATACTGTAACAAGAAGATTGCTTTACAAAATCCCGATAAAAACATTCCTGGGAAACAGGCATTTTCAACAATGTTTTAGCTGGTTTTGATGTGTTGTAGCAGCCTGGTTTATTGGAGTAAGTGGATTTTAAACAAATTAAATTAAAAAAAAACCCTGGCACAGCATTTTGCAGCAGGTTATTGCAATGCACAAGCTCTTAGAAAGCCTCAAAACATCCCTGTAAGCCAAGAACTTTACAAGCAGGGAAACTTGCATCAACAGGCTAAGTCACATGTCAAGATCATGTAAGGATTCAGTCTTGACTCTTGTGATGAACATACCACGTCACAGCATTTTGTGGAGAGTGATTTACTATGCCTGTGATCATTACTGTTCATGTTTCATATGAGTGTGATCCTGCTGGGAAGTAACCCTCCTGTAAGAGAAGATGTTTTAAAGTAGAACAGTCTGATCTATCACAACCCTTTTCCAGATTTCACCCATAGCTGCAGGCTTTAACACACTAACTCTGCACAGCTCCTCACTTATCTTGACAACTGCATCCCGCTGAAACTGCAAAGTAAGGCTGATGTAGCAAAGAGCTTCCCCTGCATCATTAGAGAAGCACAACTCTACAGACCACATGGTCTACGTCCCTTCTTCTACTCCAGGTTGGGTTTCACAAATCTCCTTCCCTTTTGTTCTGCTTTCAGTTGGTTGGAGAGTTTGGCTTAGCCAGCTGCCAGTGCTCCCAAGGGACTGGTCCTGCCCTCATCACCAGCAGGCCTCCTGGTGAAGGGTGTGAAATACCCTTGCTGCTGAGCTCAGGCTGCAGTCCTTGCTCTGGGCACTGCCAGGGAAAGCCCTGCTCCCTCTTCTCTCCCTCTTCTCCCTGCCAAGGCAGAAGACACTGCCAGCACCTTGAGCAACCCCATGTCCATAGTTCTCTACTTGCACCACCTCTCACAGCCTCCTCTGTCAGCTGCCCACAGCACCAGGCTGTCAGGCAGCTGGTCTAACTCTTCTCTAGATGCTTCCTGTACCTCTAAAGATTAATGATTAATAACTGTGTATTTCTGTAAAAGAGCAACAATGCCTCTCTGTGTGAAAAAGTTTAAATATATAAAAACAGTTCATAAAAATATTTATTAAAAAAAAAATAAATCAAAATGCCCTATGAGCCTGTAAACATGGCCTGTAAAAGCTCTGCCAGCTGTAGTAGTTTGAAATACAGTCATTCAGGCTCTTTACTGCCCTGTCCAGTAAAATTTTAAGATAACCAATAAAAATGCCACTTGTCTTGTACTTTGACCATCATCCCATGTGTTTGTTTCCAACATGACAGTTTGATTTCCCAAAGCTGGTAATTTTCTTTGAAGGCATCATTTGTCTTTGCTTTTAACAGAGTTCTGCATGGCCTCCTTCTGAGGCTTTCTTCTGCAGTGGGCTTCAGGTCTGGTTGGTAACAGGAGCAACACCAGGATGCTTAGGATGTGCATGTGGAAATACATAGACCTGGGAACAAAAGGAGAAAGAGAATATTGTATTTTTGTTGGTAATAATGTGACCTGTGCAACCTGGGCGAGCCCAAGCAGAATGAAGTGCTAAGAGATGAATGCAGAAAGTATGAACCTGACCTAGAAAGCACAAAAACACACCTTTAAATTTCACACAGAGTATGCATGAGGTGTGAAAATGTGGCAGTGGATGTTAAAGAGCCAAGAAAGCAGATCAGTAAACTCTGGTATCCAAGCCTGACAGCTCAGATAAGTCCATAGAATTCAACCCAGAATTATTCAGATCCAATCTCTCTTAGAGTGTATGAGCCTAAATTCTGAAGAAACATCCTTCATGCTTAGGACATAGAGCTTGAACAAAAAAAAAAAAAAAAAGTGACAGAAAGAAGAATATTTATTCCAAGTGCTGAGACCTGAAAAAACCCCAAATATTCAACTTTTAACTGGGGCAGCTGAGGTAATTATGTTTACAGAAGGACTGTGTTTTTCAGAGAAACTACTCAGAGATATCTTTATTTGCTATCTTATTAAATGTCAAATGTTCTTATTTTAAATAATTTTGTATACTCAAGATTGACTAGACATTTTAAAATCCTTAAACCAATTACATGAGCTTGGGGAGGATGATGTTTGGGAGCAGGATGGTCCAGCTCTTAACCATAGAAATGCACCTTCCTGTGCTCTCATTTGTGCTTCTTATTATCCTTGTAAAGTGCTGAAGAGCACTGCTGGGTGTGCAGTGCTCCCCAAATTCATGCCCTGCTCCAAAACCCTACAATTTCCTTTCTTAACAGTCTCCAAGTTTAAATGTTAACTGTGCTCAAAGTCACCAGGGGGAAAAAAAATATTAAGGAATGAAACTAAGAAGGATTTGGAACCATTTTGATATGGTAAGTTTGCAGTGTTGCAATCAGACTTTAAGAAACAGGAACAGAAAATGTCAAAATTCAATCCCCTTCAAACAGACTTACTGACAGCAGCTATCTTGTCTACCAGTTTTCTATCTTTTAGGATAGAGGAGAGAATTCTTCTTAACCTAAGAAATCAACATGTTACTCTATGTTGACAGCTCACTGCAGAATGAAAGAAAAGCCATGTAGTCCAGTCTCCCTTTTCAAATTATTTTCTCAATTTCTCTACTTCATATTATTTTTATTAGACTATATTAAATATACTCTGCAACACCAATGTTTTCCAATTTTTAAGGAAACTAGGGAAGTACTGACTTCCTATGGAAGTATTAAAAAAGCAAAGCATACTCATTTCCAGAGGCACTGCTCTGCTGGGCACCCTCCTTATCTCCTGCTGATCACATCTCCTGTCCTACACATTTGGCAGCTCGAAACCTGCTCTGTTCTCAACCAGTCCTTCCCACTGCCAGCTCACATTGTCCTCACCCTCTCCAGCCTCAGCCACTGTCAATGGCTTTGAAAAAGTAAACTGAATATGTGAGAAGTCACGTAAGGACAGAGAAAGACACAGAAGTGCAAGCAAAGTGCTCTGCCTTGGCATTATTATTATATTATTATCTCATTAAGCTACAGGAGTGCAAAAATCACCCCTCACACATTATTAACCATCCTGTTTGAGCTCCTTTCAGATTTGATGAAACACCCCTCAGTGCAGTCTGGGTTCTTTTAACAAATCCTGTGCTTTGCTTCTGGAGAGTAGCTGTCACCAGAGAACTCACCTGTAGAATTTAATGGTGGGCTCAACAGCCAGCATGACGAAGGGCGCGACCGTGTAGCACACAGCCAGCTGAGTGACAGCCCACGTTACAACGTCGTAGGCCACCTTCAGAGGCACAGAGGAGAGGAAGTGATGTCTGTAGTTGTTCCTTATCTGCAGGTCAGAGAGAAGCAAACAGAAAATTCTTGAAATGAGTTTCTTGGGTAAAGGGCCAAGGGCCCATGGCAGCGTACGGCTCTCCTGCCAGCAGCATTAGCATTACTGAAAGGTTGATACACCACTTAAAAGCACTGAGAGTAGGAGGACAGAAGTGTGCTGACAGGCATATCCAAGATCAAACAGTGGTGAAGTGTGTCCCAGTTCCTCTGTCAGTGACGGGAGCAGACTTCACAATGGGTATCTGGCACAGTATCTTTGTGGAGGGGAGATATGATCTTCAGGATTTGATTTTCCTCCCTCCTGGCTTTAATTTATCACTGGTTATCAACAGTGAAAAAAAGGTTTTTTAAATGAGTATGTGTTTATACCTGTAAGCATGTGCTGTTCCCTAGAGACTGTGGTTTAGCTTCACACCTATGAGATCCTCACAAATGAGAGGCAGAGCACACGTTAAGACCACGTGTTCAGCAAGCTGCTCCAGCCATAGCAGTTAATGCTGATCACTGGTTTAACCCATCCTGCAAATTGATCTGGTTAATTATCCATTGTCAAACTCTAAATGAAAACAGTGGTGCTTCCCAACCCCTCACAACTGGCTGGTTCAGCCCAAGAGATCAGCAGGGATAAACTCAACAACAGTGGGACACAAAATCTGCTCAGTCTTTGGTCACTTTACCCGAGATGAGGCCCATAAACGCAGAGAGCAATTTCTTGCATCAATTGCAACCCATGAAAGGTTTGAGTTTGGGCTAATGCTAAACCCATAACAGCTTCCTGTCAAAGAATGTGCCCAGAGTTGATTACTCTCCAGCACGTAGGCAGAATGGTCTAGCAGAAACCCTTGAATCCCAAGCTAATCTGGCTGCATGGGCATAATCAGCAGCACTAACACGTGTACGCTCCCAAGTACAGCATCCCATCATGTGCAGAACTGGTGTAACTGCTTGGGGTACTCTGCAGTCAGCACCAAAACAGAACCAAGTTTCAGTGAACATCAACCCCCTGAAGGTGTGAGAGAGGGCTCACAGCAGGGAGAAAGCTGCTTGACAGGGCCAGGGAGGTCACTGCCATTGACAGCTGGATGGTCCCTAGCATGGTCCTTAGAGGAGAAGAAGGAAAGGTACATACTGCTCTGGCTGCCAGCGTGATGAGGATTCCAGTGAGAAATGTAAAATAATATCCAGGATAGATACCATGCCACAGGGCTGACAGGACAAATGTTAAAGCTGTAGGGTACCAGGGAGCTCTGTCATAGCAAACGCTGCAGATATGAAAAGAAAACAAGAAGAGGCTGAATGCAACTGAACCCTGCACTTCAAATCCTTCTCTGTGTTTAAGGTCTTTGTTTCCTTAAAGGTCTTATCCTGCCTCTGGTACAGAGCAGGGCATGAGGCATCCTCCCCTCAACTAGATGGGAGGGTTAGATGAAGGAAACAGAATGCTCCTATGAACAAAGAGCACCTGCACAGGTTTTCTCAGTGCTCAGAGCATTTACATAAGCAATGGGGCAAAGGGTGGGCAAGACTCCACCTCTGGACCTCTGCCTGGAATCACACAGCACCCTTCAGAACTCTTATGGCAGGACAAAGAGATGTGACCCCCCCCACCCTTCTCTGGCAGAGGGGGAGATTTTCAGGCAGTGTTAACTGGCAGACCCTGGGAACACAGGGAGTGTCATAAGCTCTTGTGAAGCAGGGGATTCCTGCCAAATTTAGCAACCCAAACTCTCACTCCAAAGATTCAAGTGAATAGCAACAGTTCAAGAACACACCAACTGGGCTATTTGGCTATCTGAGGTTCAGCTGGAATGCTGTGTTACAGAGAAATGGGCCAGATAATGCAATTCTTACCACAAGCAGCATTTGAGTAATGAAAAATAGAAAAATAGAAGCCATTGACTTTT
>JAOEGS010004794.1:0-12528 GCA_025447755.1 Corythornis vintsioides | reverse complement strand
ATTCCAATGCCTAACCACCCTCTCTGTAAATAAATTTTTCCTGATATCTAACTATCTATTTACACTGTTTTGCTTTCACAGGTGCCAATTGTCATCCCCGTGATAGTGCTGATGGCAGCCGTGTTCCTGGTGTTGGCTCCCATCATTGACCAACCCCAAATCGAGGTCCTCTACATAGTCCTCTTCATTTTCAGTGGTGTCATTTTTTATTTCCCCCTGGTGCACTTCAAGTGGCACCCTCGCTTTTTACAGAAAGTCACTTTACATCTCCAGTTGTTCCTGGAAGTTGCTCCGACCACCAGGGATGCAAACTGAGATAACACCTTCCTGGCTTTGTATGGTGGCCTGCCCTTCATGGTTTATCTCAGCACCTTGGTTTTCAAGGCTCAGCAAGTATTTTTTTCTGTAAGGGAGGATGAAGATGTCACTAAAATGTCTATCTGAGTTGAACTAGAGCCATGATTCCTCATGTTTTCTGGGGATGTGTTTTTCTTGTTTTTAGCTCTGCTTTGAGAGATTGCATACAGATTCCAAAGGAATATGTGCCTCTGAGTTTTCCATCCAGAGAAGAGTTGTTTGTCAAAATCTTAGCTCTTATATTTCAAGGCAACAAGAGACAAAGGGCTAACAATGAAATATTACTCCTGTAGCAGCCTGTGAGCCTAAGCTATTCCTGGCAATGCCTTTAATTATTTCCACCTACTTATGCCCTCTGTGCCCAGAGAGCTTCTCAAATAAATAAGCATGAGCATACCTTGTTGACAAAAAAAGCCCAACAACCCACCTCAGGTATTTGCTCTGGGGTTGTGCTTTTCTCTGGCTCCTTCTAGTCCTAAGAGCACTGTCATAACAGTAATTTCTCTGTCTCAGAAATATCCTACATCTCCCATAGGAAACCCTCTGATGTGAGAAGAGTTTTAAAGCTCTGTTAGTTTACTCATTTGAGAATGTACTTGTCATCTGGGATCCATCCATTCATGCTGAGGACACTGGTGACATCACTCAAGTACCACCAGTCACTTGATACCCTTCATGTAATTTCCCCAAAGACAAATTGTGTTGTGATGAAGTGAGAAAAAAAACCCTCCACAGCATAGATGCCAGCAAGACACTCTCATTGGGAATTCAAGAAACCACATACTAGGCTACAATAGAAGAACTGCAGCCAGCAGTTCAAGGAAATATTCTGTCCCTTTGGACTTGGTGCTGGTGAAGACACACCTGAAATACTGCATCCAGTACTGGGCCCTGCTGTTCAAGAGGGAGTTGTGAAGACAACAAAGCCAGGCTACTCTTGGTAGTGGCAGCCAGGAGTTAATGTGGCTTGAGATGTGCAGGATGAATTTCAGGAAAATTTCTTCACCATGAAGGCAGTGCAGCCTTGGAGCAGTGTGCAGGAAGGTGGTGAGATCTCAGTTGTCCCGCATTTTCCAACACAGCCATTTATTTCCACACATTTCCATGATTCTAAGGGCACAACACAAAAAAAGTGATGGGATGTGATCTGGCCCAGACCACACATCACACTGCAGTTGCTGCTGTTGCTCTGAGGCTCAACCTTTTGTCCTGTGTATTCTTGGAGAGAGACATTATGTGTTGTCTTCTTTCCATTGGTCCAGATAGTTCCTGGATGAGTCCTGTCCTGCCATAGGCTAGTAAGGGTCTAAGTGTTAGTCCCTAAACTGTGTCTCAAAGTACTCTCAGCTTTCTTCTACAGACCTGTACCTAACAGTGGTCCCTGGAACTGGGTCACTTGAGCCTCCAGGCCTCTTACAGCCCATCTCAGAGCTTTGTATCTGATTACAATCTCATTCTGCAATGCCACCCCTTCTGTTCCTCTGAATGGTGATACCAACAGCTACAGAGATGCAAAAACTATCTTTTTTTTCCCCAGGTGTTAGGTATGATAATGGCCAGTTGCTGCTAATCTTCTAAATCCTTAGTTTATACAGCTTTAAGGAGGATTTCCTTCCACTGCTTTTTACTGGAGTTGTCAACAAAGGCCAATGAGGGAACATTTTCTCTCCCCAGTCCTACAACAGTTCAAAATTCTTAGGAGCCTACTTGTCTTCTCTTTCTGATGGAGAATGTGCACTTAAAGGAGTGATGAGTTTAAGAGCTCTAGATTAACTTCCCACCCTGCCTTAGGCTCTTCATCTGATGTCAGGAAAGCTTCTTAAAGGAGCTGCATCTCAGCTACTTCTGCAAAAATAAAGATAAAATTATTTCTATAATTTTTTTGAAACAATATCTTTTTCCTGGACATATTTATGGAGCTGATTGCATGGGACTGTGCTCTTTGAAGATTTACAGTCCATATCCAAAAAGTGTGAATTTAAAGGCTTATTTAAAGCTTAGACATGCACAATAGTTGTGACTTCAGCCACCTTGTATACCTAAGTACAACCAGGACTGATACTGCCTGCATATAATTCTTGTGGAATAGGATTTATTGCCACTGTTTGGTATTATGCTGTAGTATAATATAGATGATGAGAAGATGAAAGGATAATGTGAATTGCTCAAAGTCACACAGGAAATGTGTGGAAAATGTGACTGGTTCTCCCAAGGTCCAGTCAAGCATCTTATGTAGCCCATCCTTTCTCTCTGTGCACCTGTGACTATGAGCAATAGTGAACACAAAAAGACTTAGCACTTTGGGTAAGTAGCCTTTGTATGATATTGGTTTGTATATGGATATAGAGGAGCTGAAAAGCTTCAGGTATCTTTTTCACCAATCTCTTTTTCTATAGATAATATTGTAACAAGGTGTTCTTTTTATTTATGTTGCTTAGGGTTTTCAAGAGCAGGTGTTTTATAATGCCAAAACAAGATGCTGAAAGCTCAGAGAATGAGGAGATAATGAAAATAAAATGGACATTAAAATGAAGTGAGTTGACGTAGTTGTTTCTGTTTTTCATCCAAGAAAAGCAATCCATAGAAATTTTACTGCATGAACAAAAACAATCAACATCAGGCTCATCTCTCCTTGGATGAAAGGTTTAACTACATGCGTGGGTGCTTACATGTGCTTACACTCATTTTTCATAATGATTGCTTATCTATTTCAAACCCAGCATATGCAAATAGGAATCTCTCTCTCCTTCATCAGATATCTGCAATAGAATCATAGAATACCAGGTTGGAAGGGACTTCAAGGATCATTTGGTCCACTCTTTCTTGGCAAAAGAAAGATGATCTTGTCTCAAAGTCTAGACAAGATGGCCCAATACCCTGTCCAGATGAATCTGTCCAGTGTCCAGCGTTTGAGAATCCACAACTTCCCTGGGGAAATATTCCAACAAATTTGCTAAGAGCACATTTTGTCACATCACCCAGGTTGCCCATAAAGATACTGAACAACATTGGCCCCAGGCTCAAGTCTTGTACTTGTTACCAGCTGCTGGCCAGATGTGAAGTCACCAATGTAGCCTTAGCTTGCTGTGAAAGGTACTGAGAGCTTCAGCTGACTCAGTGGAAGGCAACAGCAAACCCTTATTTTATACAGTTGGTGCTAGTATTAGAAACTTTGGATATGCTGTGGTAAATCTGCCCATCAGGTTGACTCAGCCTAGCAGTTTAGAGGGATCTGTATCTTGCACTTTATCATTTATTAACTAGCTAGTTGAATATCATCAGGGTCTTTGTGCATGTGACTCATTCCTCGAGAAGAAATTATTTTTGCTGAAAAAGGATGGAGATCCAGGGTCACACAATAAATGGTTGTCCCTAGGTTTGTGAACTAGCAGTAAGGCTAACGGGTAGTGAAACAGCCCGTTTGTTCTCACCATGTCAGATTTGTCCTTGGAGTCAGTGAACCCTGTGTCTCAAGTGTCTGGCAGATAAATGATCATCTTTTTCTTCTAAAGGTTGGTCATTAATTCCTATTGTTTAATTTCATGGACTATGCCCCGGTTTTCATAAGGTGAGCTGACAGTCAAGGGGGAAGCTGAGAAAAGGGAAAATGAAAAGTAGACTGAAAGAGAAGTCTTATATATGCAGGTCTTAGCCTGTGTGTCTAGATTAACTACATAAAATCCAGACATGGACAACACCTAAGCAGCAAAGACTCTGAATTTCAGAAATGCCAGAATAAAAGTTGGTTTTTTCAGCAGTGATTCCTTTCTGTTTGTATGTTCTGGGCCTACCTTTTAGTGCATTTTTTTTCCATGGCACATCTGTTCATTTACAAAGTAGAGAGTTCAGCAGCCTTCCTGAGCTGTTGTGAAACATTCTTCATTTGTGTTTGTAAAGAAAAGGAAAATCTTACTGAAGAGCAAGCAGGAGGGTCTAATGATGCCAGTAGTCCTCTTCCACAGAATCACATACCAGGCATAAGCATGAGTGTGGGTGAAGAACCATAAGGTGAGTTTTCATCCCCTTGGTGCTGCCACGGTGGGGTCAGAAATCATCCTTACAAATCTCCCATAGCCTTCAAACGACTTCCAGGGGGTATTTTCGCTCCATCTCCCCCAGCACCAAGCCTTCCTGCTCCTCTGCCCCGCGGGCTGTGCTGCCCATCAACTCCCTGCCTATTTTCCCACTCTCATTTAGTTTACTTCGTGCAAAAAATACCATTCCTTGGATTTGCAATGCAAAAGATCCCCCCCCGGGCAACACCAAAATACTTTTCTGAGGAGTCCTGGGCTAAGGGCAGGGGTCTGGCAGCTGGGTATCCCGATGGGACAGGTGAGGCTGCCAGGGAGGGAGGTAAGAAGGGTGGGCACTGCCCAGCCGTGGGCTGAAACTTCAGCTCAAGCCTCAGTGCTGCTGTACTCAGGGCACGGCCGAGGAGCCCGCTGCCCACAGCAGTTGGAGCTGGAGGCATCATCGCCCTGGCGAGCTCCAGGCCGGGGAGATGATCTTGCAGAAGACCGAGGTGCCGGCAGAGGGCGGTGGCAGCCGCCGGATGAGGAGCCGGGAGGCGGCCTCGGGCTGCGGGCGAAGGGCCGAGGCTGGGGCTGGTTCTGATGCCGAGGGAGCTGTTTGATGGAGGCAGCGGGAGGCTGGAGGTGGGCAGCGGGCTTCTCAACAGTCGTCTCCCGGACCCTGCACCCATCTGCTCGCTGGGACTGTACCCCAGACACTCGGGATGGAGCTGCTCGCTGAGCAGCACTGGGGAGGCTCTCCTGGGGCTGCAGCTGTTGCCTGAAGCTGCCCCTCCCAGCCCGGAGTCCAGGGGCGTCTTCCAAGGGCCGTTGCTTTTTTGCTGAAAGCAGTAGTGGTTGGAAGGGAAGGCAGTTTAGCAGCCTCACAGCAGCCCCACACAGTCCTTGTGAAGTCAGGCAAACTCAAGAAAACTGAATTATTCATGGCTGCGTTTGAAACATAACCATTCCCCTGCCGTGTCGGAAATCCAGATGAAATGCTTTCTTGCTGGAGCTGGATACCCCCAGAGGTATTTTTTGCAGTGCACTTGAAAAACTCCCCTCTTTTTTTCTTTCTTTTTTTTTTTTGCCTTGAGATCAAAGCTGTTTGGGAGGCAGGATTCGCCTCCCCGAGCAAGCAGGACCTTGCCCAGCCGAGCTCGGGGCTTGCTGGAAAGCCACGGGGTAAAAATGAAGATTTGCACTGTGTAACTGAGAACAATGTGAATCTGACTTATAGAATCATAGAATCACAGAATCCTCTGGTTGGAAGAGACCTTTAAGATCGTCGAGTCCAACCAGTCAAACAATTCAACAATTTTTGTTCTCTCTTCTGCTGGGGCTGTGCTGTGTTATCCCTGGCTGGAGGGTGTAGGGGAAGAACAGACACAACTACCAGTAATAAAAGAAAATTAAACCTGCATCATTTTAAGCAAAGACTCAATGAATATTAGGGTTTGGAAGGGACCTCAAAAGATCATCAAGTCCAACCCCTCCACCAAAGCAGGGTGTACACTGGAACAGACACAGGTGGGTCTTGAAAGTCTTCAGAGAAGGAGACTCCTCAGCCTCTCTGGGCAGCCTGTTCCTGGCTCTGTCACACTCACAGTGAAGAAGTTTTTCCTCATGTTGTGCTGGTACTTTCTTTGTTCCAGTGTGTGACCATTACCTCTTGCCCTAACACGGGGCACAACTGGCCCCTTCTACTTGACACCCATCCTTCAGGTATTTGTAAAGAGGACAAAGCCTGAGAACCACCTCCCATGGTAGCAATGCTGTTTTTAGGGCAGAAATGGCAAATTGCCCCTCACTTACTGCTGAGCTTTTCCAAAGGGCAGTGCAGCTCCCTCTGCGTGACACAGAAGTCTCTACAAACTTCTTCCCCCAAGTGAGTTTCAGCCCCTGGTTCTGTCTCAGACTTTAGTCTACAAAAATGCAGCCAGATCCAGCTCCCTGTCTCTCACAGGCTGGGCTGGGGGAGCTTTCAAAAAGTCTGAAGCATTGCCAGAGACGGCAGAAAGCAAATGGAATCCAGATGTGTCCTCCAGCATGGGGCTTTTCTTTCAGAAGGAATTTTCCCAGATCTTTTGTCAAATTTTGCTGTTGGGGTTTCTCTCATGACGTGCAGCTGCCTGGCTTCTCTCCAGCTCCCAGCCATCAGCATGGGCTTCCCGGGGGAGAAGGTATTGCCAAAATACTGCCTGCTCCCCTCCATTGCTGCAGCCTGCTGTCTGTCTGTCCTTTACACCTAGGGAGTGGAAGGCTGTTCCTCTTGGGCACACTGATCTGCCCCAGAGACCCCACCAGCCCTCACCCCACTTCAGAAGGCTGGACATATCCTGGGCTGCATCAGGAGAAGTGTGGCCAGCAGAGGGAGAGAGGTGATTCTGCTGCTCTGGTCAGACCTCACCTGGAGTACTGTGTCCAGCTCTGGAGCCTTCAGCACAGAGAAGATATGAACCTGCTGAAGCAGGTTGAGAGGAGGACCATGAAGATGATCAGAGGGCTGGAACAGCTCTCCTGTGAGGAAAAGCTGAGATTGTTGGGGTTGTTCAGCCTGGAGAAGACTTCATGGGGACCTTATTGCAGCATTTTAGTGCTTAAAAGAGCCTGTAAGAAAGATGGGGACAGTCTTTTTAGCAACGCCTGTTTTGACAAAACAAGTAGTAATAGTTTTAAACTAAAAAAGGTAGATTCAGGCTAGGGAGAAGGAAGAAACTTGTTACAATTAGGGTGGTGAAACTGGAACAAGTTTCCCAGAGAGATGGTAGAAGCCCCATCCCTGGAAACATTCCAGATCAGGATGGGTGAGGCTCTGAGCAACCTGATCTGGTTTAAAATGTCCCTGATTCCTTCAGGGGGGGTTGGACTAGATGACCTTTAAAGATTCCTTCCAACCCAAACTATTCACTGATTCCTCCATGGGAGTCCTCAGCACACAGCCTGCCTGTTGTGAAGAAAATGGGGCACTGAAGTCCTGCCATATTGACCTGAAATGATGCTTCAAAGCACACAGAGAGTGAAGAATGAAGCCAAGAATTGAGCCTGGGCTCCTTACATCTCCCCTAACCTGTGCCAGAAATGATGATGAAACATTTATTGATTGCAATGAAGAATTGCTGCACTGAGAGAGCTGGGGCAGGAGTCCACATGGCTCAGCATTTCAAATCCTTTGCCTCAATATTTTTCCAACTACCAAAATGTATGGTTTTCTTTTTCTCCCAGGCAGACATTTGGCAGTAGAATTAAAAGAACCCTAATGGCTGATATAACTTAGACTCATCTTTGGGAGCCCAGTGATTCATGAGAAAGATCTCTGACTTTACAAACTCCTACAAGCACACATGGCTACTGCATCCTGCTTTTCCTTTGAGACTTCCAGACATCTTCCAGCATTATCACTGCATGGGCTGTGGGCAATCTCAGACCTGAGTTGTGTCACCTTGTCTGTTTGTTAAATCCATATTTTCATACATTAGTTCAGTCAAGAAATTCAGAAGATAATTCTCTTGGTGGAAAAAAAAATATGCTTGAGACTCCAAGGTTGAGAAATTTAACTCAAACTTTACTTTCAATAAATGCAACCCATTAAGAGCCTCTTGATTGTCTATTTGAATATTTCAATTTTAAATGTTACTTAGAAAGAGTAAATAAAATATGCTTCACTTCTGCAAATTAAATTTATCCTCAGTTAAAATCCATGGAGAGATACCTCTAGGATGAATTTGCCCTACATCTCATTTCTGCCCTGGGGTGTTTTCATAGCAGTCTGAGTCATCCAAAGCTTCCAAGCTGAATTAATTTCTGAATCTCATAGTTGATATCCCCCAGACAAAGCTGCGTCTGTGGTTCAGAAAAGTGCTGATTAACACTGAGCAGGAGGAAGCCAGGCACTGCCTTGTGCTCCTGCCTGTTTTCCCCCAGCTCACTGGAGTCTGGCTTTCTGCAGGTCCTCAGGGGGGAAGGCAGAGACCTGGCAGATGGGATGGAGAAGCTGTGTACTTTGGCATGAAGGTCCTTTCCCCATCCAGCAGCCAAACACAGCTGCCCTCAAACACATCTCTAGAGGCAGCAGCCTGGACTTCATCGTGTGTGTAACCCCAGCCATTGCTCCTTTGCCCATGCTGCAGCGTGTCACCAGCTTTATCCTTCCTGTGGGTTCAGCTCCAGCCTTTCCAGCCCATCCTGATCCTGCAGGGAAGGTTGTTCTACAGCTTTTTGCTTTTGTCTGCTGAAGGACTAAGTCCATTAGAAGGCAGGAGACTGCCTCACTGGGGACACCTCCACCAGAGGCTCACATGGTAGCAAATGATGTTCCATAGCCAGCGAACTCTGCCCCAGGATTTCTCATGTCCTCCACATGCTGGTGAGGTGCTGAGGAGCTGCAGGCACCAGTGGTGATGCCTCAGGCAGATGGATTTTTTTTTCCAGCATTTTTGACTCCTCTGCTTTTTCTCTGAGCATTCAACTGTGTTTTGGGCACCAGGCAGAGGCACTGTCTATGGCAGAGCCTTCTGATGAGTAGTGGGGTGGCTTTCCTGCTGTATTTTGGTCCATTGGCAGATGGTGCCATCAAGATGATTAACAGCACCAAACCCAGTTTGCCAAGAGCCTATTGATTTTCTAGAAGGATAACACATTTTCTCCTTATGTACCAGCATCAAGCCTGAAGTAATCTGCAATATAGCAGGAGGAGAATCAGCTTCCAGCGTGATTTAGGGAGGGCTGCATTGCATCCAGACACATACCAATGTGATCTTTCTTGAGTGCTGTTACATACTGCCTTAATAATTAATTAGAGATAAATAACATTTATGTTTAACACTAATTTGTATCTGAGTTAGGGCAGCAGACTGAGTGCCAAGATCCGGGCCTGTGCTGGGTGAGCAATTTCCCCATGAGTCACAGTGAGCGAGGACTGAGCCCAGGCTCTTCCTCTCCCCAGGGGTCATTGCCATTGGGTATAAGTCCTCATAGAGAAGGGATGGTGCTGAGTTTGCAATCTCATCTCTTGGTTCATGTAGCTATTGTCACAGAAGTGTCTCAGAAAGGCCCAATAGATGTTACAATGGGACTCCTCCAGATCCATCTAATTAAAAAGTTGTCTGTCTTGTAATGGGAATCCAGCTGTCTGGGTAGTAGCAGAGTAAAATCATGAGTTTGCTTTTGAGATGTTGAATGTTACTCAAGCCTGAGCCCTCAACTTTCCCTCTGTGACCCCTGCTTGAGACTGATGCATTGACTCAGCAAAAGAAACCATGGTGATGATCTGACAACTACAGCAGGGCCTGAGCGAGTCCTGGGTGCCTTAACTTTCACAGAATCACAGAATGTTAGGGGTTGGAAGGGACCTTGAAAGATCATCTAGTCCAAGCCCCCTGTCAGAGCAGGGTCACCTAGACCAAGTCACCCAGGAACAGATCCAGGTGGATCTGGAATGTCTCCAGAGAAGGAGACTCCACAACCTCCCTGGGCAGCCCCTGCCAGGCTCTGTCAGTTCCCATATTTACATGGAAACTCCTCTGTTCCAGTTTGCACCCATTGGCCCTTGTCCTGTCATTGGATAACACTGAGAAGAGTCTGGCTCCATCCTCCTGACACTCACCTTTTACATATTTATAAACATTGATGAGGTCCCCCCTCAGTCTCCTCCAAGCTAAAGAGCCCCAGCTTCCTCAGCCTTTCCTCATAAGGCAGGTGCTCCACTCCCTGTTTCAGTTGCTGGGGAATCAGCCCGTGTGTCTTAGTCTTCCAACAAGACTAAGATGAAGATAAATAAGTCTGAGCTGCTTCCCTTGTATTTCAAAACACCATTGTCTGTTGGCAATTTACTCCTAATGCAGCATATACTGTATTTACAGCAGGTCACTGGAAACATACACAGACTCATTTATTGTGTTTAATAGCAAAGCAGTGCTTTAGTGCAACATTAATTTAAATTTACCTTCCTGCAGAAAACTGGTGGACAGGGAGCCTTCCAAAAGATGCATTTTTATTAGCTCTCTCTTCCACATTTGGCTGCTGGTAAATATTTATTTAGACTTAGCCTGCCAAAGGCTTTAAACGCAGCCACATTTCATCTCCTTCAGGGGTAAGTGGTGGCAGAAGGCAGCCAAGGATGGGCAGAGCCTGCGGGCCAGGCAGCAGCAGGCAGACCCTAAAGTGTCTTCCTATGGTGGCTGGGGATGTGACTAAAGCCTCATCACATCAACCTGAAGTTGCTCAGAGGCAGAGGGGAGGAAGGAGTCTCAGTAACCAGGTGGAGGACATGAGCCTCCAGTGCTGGGGTCTGTCCCAGGGGAGCCTCAGCCCAGGGGCAAGGGATGCACCAGCAACCTGAGCTAAAAGGAAAGACTCTTATGGAGCAAGGGGTGTCATTTACTGCCTCAGGGGTAAGGAACACATTATGGGATGCAGAGGAAGAACAACTTGGGATTGAACGGGGAAGGGGAGCAATCTAGGTGGTTTGGGAAGGAACAAGAATGGGAAAAGAGAATGATGAGGAGATAAAAGGGGCCAGTGGCATGTAAAGAGTTATCTGGTCAGTATGTCAGTCTGGCCATGCCCCATGTTTGGTCAGCAGAGACTGTCTTCTCAGTAAAGTCCATTTCAGATGCTATTTCTGGGTGAGGAGCTCTCTACTCTGTGTATCAAAGCAACCATATGCCTATGCTGGATGCTGGAGGCACCAGAGTTCTGTGCATTGGCCACTGGAGGGACTAGATGCTCCTGACCAGCTACTGCTTCCGGACTGTGGGGTCTGGAAGTCAACTGAGAGATCCATTTATATGTGTTTGTGTAAGATGCAACTGGAGAGAATCCAAGGGCCAGCTACTGTGTAGACTGAGTGTCTTGGGCCAGTCTCTAGAGGAATCCATGTTGTATATATGTCTGTATAACTATACATATAGTCTATTAATGGGCTTTCATCCTGAACAGCCAGAGAGAAGAACAGAATGAGGCCCTTGATACCATTTCTGTTTATATGTGTTGAGTGTTCCTATGTTGCTGGCCATGTATATCATAGAATCAGTCACAGAATCATAGAAACATAGAATGGTTTGGGTTAGAAGGGACATTAAAGATCATCAAGTTCCAACCTCCCCACCATGAGTAGGATACACCTCCCACTAGACCAGCTTGGTCAAAGCTTGCTCAAGCAACCTGGCCTTGAACACATCCAGTGTTGGAGCATCCACAACTTCTCTGGGCAACTTATTGAAGTGTAAAGAGTAATGAACTTCTTACTAAATTCTACTTTATATCTATCCTCTTTCAGTTTGAAGCCATTATCCCTTGTGTTCTAGCACTGCAAGCCCTTGAAAACAGCCCCACCCCAGCTTTCTTTTAGGCCTTCTTCAGATACTGGAAGACTGTAATAAGGTCACAGAAATCACACAATCACAGAATGTCAGGGGTTGGAAGGGACCTAGAAGATCATCTAGTCCAACCCCCTGCCAGAGCAGGGTCACCTAGACCAAGTCACCCAGGAACAGATCCAGGTGGGTCTGGAATGTCTCCAGAGAAGGAGACTCCACAACCTCCCTGGGCAGCCCCTTCCAGTGCCCTGTCACCCTCACTGTGAAAATTTATTTTTTCCTTGTGTTGACCCTAAACCTCTTGTGCTCCAACTGACTCCCATTGTCTCTTGTCCTGTCACTGGAGGACATTGAGCAGAGTCTGGTTCCATCCTCCCTACACTCACCTTTATCATATTTATAGACTGATGAGGATCATTTGTGTACAGACAATGTAGTGAGTTTGTAATGCTAGAGAACCTCCTGACTGGTACCAACCCTGAGGTAGCAGTGGAGCTGGCACAACACCCCTCACTTGTCTCCAGTTTGTTTTCTGCAGGACAGGTTTTCCCCCTTTCCCCCTTCATATCAAGTTTAAAGCTTTATCAACGAGTGTAGCCAATTCTTGTGACAGAAGCCTCCGTCCCCTGTAAGAGAGATGTACCCTATGTGACACCAGCAGTTCAGGTGTCATATAAACCTCTCCATGATCAAAAAACCCAAAATTCCTGTGGTGTCACCAGTCTCTCAGCCATGTGTTAATTGCGTGTGTTTTCCACCCTCTATCTGTATTTTTCCCCACTACTTGAGGGATTGATGAAAAAACTACCTATGCTCCTGAACCTTCAACCAATCTCCCTAGC
>JAOEGS010004793.1:0-13372 GCA_025447755.1 Corythornis vintsioides | reverse complement strand
ATGAGGTCCCCCCTCAGCCTCCTTTTCTCCAGGCTAAAGAGCCCCAGCTCTCTCAGCCTCTCCTCATAAGGGAGATGGTCCACTCCCCTAATCATCTTGGTGGCCCTGTGTTGGACTCTCTCCAGTAAGTATCTTTTCTGAACTGGGGTGTCCAAAACTGGACACAGTACTCGAGGTACAGTACTTCTTTTCTGAAGACAATATGCTGTCTCATACAACAATGTTAACTTTTAGTGGAAAGCAGGTGTAAAAGCTGGAAGAAGAGTAGAAACAAAAGATTTCTGCAGCTGGGGAATAGAAGTAGTTTTCTCAGGGATCTATTGTGTCCAGAATGTTTGGTGTCTGCTAAAACTAGGTATTTTCACTAAAGCATCTGAACGATATCTAAAATAACTTGTGCTATGAAATTGCATAGAAATGTCATTAAACATTTCCCAATTACAGAAGAATATGTGTACTTTTCAGTTTTTCCTCAAGGCTTTCAAGTATCATACCCATTCTTCCTGCTTTTGGGGGAAGTCTTGAAGCTGTACAGAGTCCTTGTACGTACTAGATGCTGTCTGAGGTGACTACCCATCTTAGCTCAGAAAAATATTTCTTCATTTAGAAGAAGGTCAAAGGACATTTTTCATGTTCCATTTGTACAGGAGAGATAGAGGTACTTTTAATCTTAAAGGATTTAATCTAAAAAAATATTAAAAATTAAAGTGTTACACAATTTTAAAAGTCATTGTTTCATTTTTAAAAAGCAAATGAATATTTATTAAATTCTTGGTTATTTACATATTCACACATTAAAAACATTATTGGTTTTGAAGTCCTCAGTTTTGCAATAAGATGTATTTTTATTAAGATTATGATCATGTGAAGCCTCGTGTATACTTATGTCACTTTTAGAAAAAGAAAACTTTAGGTCCTTCTAGTCAAACCTTTTTTACTTTTAAAAGTTAGGGTAAATCAAATGAATATAATAACAACTAGATTCTTATTAGCCAGTGTAGTCATTTAAATGGATTAAAATTATGTGATTTTTGGAAGTATTTAAAAAAAAACCAACACAAAAATTTAACATTTTAACTCTAACTCTTGCCGTGTAGCAAGTAATTAGGAAAATTGATATATCTGCTGTCAGGTATCAGCATTCCTTGTTTCTAGTGGTAACACGTAAACTGAAGTTCTAAACTTTTCCATTGCCATAGGAGTGTACAAAGCGTCAGGCAGCAGAGATCCTGAGGGCATAGTTCCACCAGGCCTGTGCACACACCAGGCTCATGCACACAATACATATGTGGCCAAGGATAGAGGCAAGAGAGCGACACCTTTGTAGGCATCAGTGTGACACAAAATTGCTCATATAAACATTGATCTCCCTAATGGTTTTTGTTTTCCTTTTCTATCAGGATCAACATCTACTAGCAGATCTCTTAGTGAGCCATCCACATGCACACACTCACATGGGTCCTTAACCCCCTTGATCTCTGTTCCCCACCTCAGACCTTTCTTATCCAACTAGTACAACCTGAACTTTGCGGAAGGTTTACTTGACTGTGCTTATATAGGTCTGCACAGTATCTGAGCCTAGACATGCTAGTCTCTGTGGTAAGATGGCTTTCACACCCATGGTCTCTCCAGTCAGTATTCAGTTGCCAGGTCTTTCATGTCCCACTTATCAGCTTATCCTATCTCAGGTTTGTCAGCAGGTTTAAAAGTATGTCCTCTGACACATATGATAGAGAATCACAGAGAATATTTTCAGAAACAGTTTATAATTTATTAAGAAAGGATAGACTAACAGTGATCATATGCAGGAGTTGGTCTGGCAAGTGTATTGGCAGGAGCCTGCTTACTTGTATCTGTCAAACCTTATTCCTTCTTTAATTTCTCATGCTTGCATCTCCTGGGTTCATCTTGGTCTTTCCCCTTCTTTGACTGTTCATCTAAACATCTTATTAAAACTTACATGTTTGCAAAAAAAAATTAAAAAAATTCTATAGAATGGTTCTCAGATTTCCACAATTCTCCTACCCAGCATCCCATAGCAAGTTTATTCTTTTTCTCATGAGATCCATGACAGTCTTGTTTTCCTTCTCATCAGTTAAGAGTTCCTGGTTGAATCTCTTGAATTCTTGTTATGGTGTCTCCAGAGTTCTGGACTTTCTTACTTTTCCTGTTACCTAGAGTTTGACAGCTTCATGTTCATTTTATCACTTATGGCTTTGTCTCTTATGATGAATAGAGCATATGCAGTCATTTAAATTGATAAAAAATATATTTTTTCACAGAGAATTTCAATTCAGATTAAAATATTCTTGTTTTTCTCCTCATTTTCCTCCCTCTTCCTTTCTCTATGTTGGAATACTATTTTTCTGATGTAAATGATGGTTTTTGAAGTGAGCTCTTGATGTCTGTAGGGAGAAATAAGTAACCTTCTGGAAATATATGCCTGACTTTTCTCATACTAGTAGGTAGTTTCATTCTAAGTACAGTCCAGTGTAGTTAGTGTATGTTTTCCGGTAACTAGGAATTACAGTTCATATGTCTCTGCTAAATTTTCTGTACCATTCTATTTCTATATCACAAAGGTAAGTACTGCATACTTTTCTAAATAATGCCATTACTTTATCAGTTACAGTCTGAAACACTATTTCTAAAACACGTTTGTGTCGAACATGTTAATAATTAAACAATTTTTTTCTTTGTAGAACCAAAATTGCAATTTCAGCCACCACATCAGGTACAGCACAGAGTTATAAATACAGAACAGAATGGCATCAAAGAGAGTAATTCAAGACATGTTTCTCGCAATGACATGAGACAACCAAGGAACGAGAAACCCCCTCGTTTTCAAAGGGATATTCATAATTCAAGGCAGGCTTTGGAAAGTGGTGGGTTACCAAGAAACAGAGGTCCTGAAAGACACAGCTCTTTAGAACACTGGACAGATGAAAAAAATAAAAGTGACAGACATTATCCTAGAAATGACAGGCCAAAGGATTTGAGTTATCCCATAGCCACTCACCAGGGTGATACTGCTTTCAAAAAAAGGGATAACAATATGCAAAATAGAGTAGGAAAAGGGGTGTATTTCACAGAATTCAAGGAGAACTCTACTGCTCAAGATACTACAGACAACAATAACCAGAAACGTGGGAAAAGGGAAAACCAAACACACAGTTTTGAAAATGTTTGTGATAGGAAGGCACGAACAATAAGTAGTGAAGCCTTTATGGTAAAAAGTGAGCAAAATTTTGGTGTTAATAATGATTACCAAAATCCTGGTAGAACTGATCCATTTAATGCTGTACCAAATGGAGATACTGAACATCATCAGAAAGGAAGACGAGTAGGACCTATCAAATCATCAGGACCCACTTTGATCCCATCTTTTGATGATAAAATGTTGTATTACAATCCTGGTCCCAGAAGGAGATCTGGGCCCATGAAACCAGAGAAGATATTAGAACCGTTGATTCATGTGGAGTATGGAAAAAGTTGGAGACCAGGGGATGAATGTTTTGCTCTTTATTGGGAAGACAACAAGGTATGCCTTTTCCAGATGAGAAGTACTTCAAATTGTACCTTTAATGTTTTCTTCCGTACATGTGGAAGATGTAGCATGCAAGCACAGACATGGGCTTTGTTCATAGGTGCGTAGTGTGCTTCTTGTCTAGCTTTTTGTTCTTTTGTTCTTTTTTGGTTTTTGTGGGTTTTTTTTTTTCTGAGATGTCACATTTGTTGCATGAAACTTTAACCACTTAATTTAAATCTTCTTGAAGGAGACTGTTTCTCTTATTGAGGTGGAGTTTAAGATGACTAAGCTCTCAAGCACTGAAAATGTGAAGGGATGAATATAAGTGCCTGTATTCTTTTTCAAGGAAAAATGAACAGGATGCTGTGCTATCTGGAATAGTCTGTTATGATGGATGGTAATGCCTTTTGTCTGGAATAGCTCACTGTGCAACCTTTACTAGCAGGGGAAGACCAGAGTCTTTAGGAGCCTGACTTTAAAAACCTTGCTATTTATTTAAATCATTATAGAAAGGAAATGGCAAGAGGCTTATTTTTTATTGTCACTAGTAGTCTAGGAGGAGTGGCTGACGGAACTGGGATTTGTTTAGGGGGAAGCTTTATCACTTTCTACAACTACTTGACTGGAGGTTGTAGTGAGGTGGGATGTGGTCTTTTTTCTACCAGGCAGTAAGTGATAGCACAATAATCAGCATAAGTTGTACGAGGAGCGGTTTATATTAGATATTAGGAAAAATTTCTTATCCAAAAAGGTTGTCAAACCCTGGAACAGGCTGCCCAGGGAAGTGGTGGAGTTGCCATCCCTGGAGGAATTTAAAAGATAAATGTGGGTCGTGTTTAAGGACATAGTTTAGTGATGGCCTGGGTTGCTGGGTTAATGGTTGGACTTGATGTAAAGGTCGTCCAGCCTGAACGATTCTATGACTAGTAGCTGAAGAATTTGTGGAACAAATGAGCTATGTTGCACGATAGTTTTGTTTTACTGGCTTTTAAAAGATTTTTAATACTTCATCTGTTTTTCAGAGATTTCGTTTGCGACAAGAGACATTCATCATCTCCTTTGCTAAAAATGTTTTTGTCTTTTTGATTTGTTATTATCTGTTCAGGAGTTCTCTGTCACTCTTCTTGGGAAGTTTCTTCAGCTTTTTACCCTTTCTGATAATCTGAGAAATATCTTAAATACTATTGTTATTTGAATATGTTTTATTCCCACCATTTTCTGGTCGTTGTTTTGTTGTGTGGGGTTGTTTGGTTGTTTTTTTTGGTGTTTGGTCTGTTTTATTTATTTAAGGTTGTTTGGGTGGTTTTTGTGGGTCTTTTTGTGTATTTTGGGCATTTTTTTGTGTGGGGTTTTTTTTGGTGTCTTTTTTACAGGAAGTAAGTAGTGTTAGCTTAGGTAATTCTTTTGTTTGACTAAAACTGATAAGGGATTTGGTAGTGCCAAAATACAATTGAGTTTACTTTCTGAAATAGGAATATGTAGATTGGCTGGATGGATTAGTGTAAAATGTAATGGCATATTATGGGATAGTTTCTTATTTTAAGAAGCACATTAGCATTAATGTGAGATGAAATGTTGAAATTCTGGGAAATATGAAACTTGCATGATAAGTAGATATGTTGGAATCCCAGACTTATCTGAAATTTACGCATCACATTAGAAGGGGATTTTTCTTTTGATGCTTGTTGTTTTTTGGGTAATTATAATAAATGCCACTGCTCACATCTAGAATGAAATGTGATGATAAAAAATACACTACTGAGGTTTAACGTTGTTAACCACAGCAGTGATGTCTTTGTATTCAGTAAGATGAAGTGATTGTGTTCAAAAAAGCTGATCTTTGTTTGCATAAAGGTCAAAAATTAAAGTTTTGTGTTAGAAATAGGGTTTTTGAAGGAGCAGTTACATTTTTATAATATTTTATTTTGTGTTAAAATAGTTCTATATTAGTATGTAAGGTGTATATGACTGATAAGCAGTTACTGATATATGCATTTTAAGAAAAAGTATTGCTGTAATTTCTGTATACAACAGCATATGTATTAGTGAATTTGTTCTGTTTTCAGAGAAATGAAAACAAGTCTTTTAAATATTCTGTCTGATTTCATAAGCTGCATATTTTCTTAATACATTCTACTCTACCCACCATGTGGAAGTTTAATATATTTCTTTTAATACATGATCTTACTGAAATATAGTACAGACTCAGAGAATATATATATGTTTGTGTGTAGTATACGTACATGTATATGCAAAGGTAGTTGTTAAGCTGTTTGTGGTATTTCAGGTAGTATTTGATGACATTTGAAAATTTCTCTTCTAAGTTCTACCGTGCAGAAATTGAAGCTCTCCATTCTTCTGGGACAACCGCAGTTGTTAAATTCTGTGATTATGGAAATTATGAAGAGGTGCTTCTCAGCAACATCAGGCCTGTTCATGCAGACACATGGGTATGTGATGATAAATTGTATTAAAACATATCAACTACATAGTCTGTACAAAAACTGTAACCCTCCAATACCTACTCATGCAGACAATGACAGATACATGTGTAGAAAAACAATTAAGTGAATACACAAGCAAAAATATCAACTTTTAGTTGTCTTTTTATGAAACTTTATAATAGTATATTATTATGCACTATTCCTCCTGTATAATAAATTTCATTTGTATTGTTTGAATAATCAACTTGTCAGTGAAACAGTTTTATGCATCTTTTATTCTAAAAGTTGTTACTATTAAACACGTTTTTTTCTGTTTTATTTCATATAGATTGTATGTTGTTCTGTAAAAGTTAGGACGCAGTCTTTTAAAGAAGTATATGTTCTGAAGGTTTTTACAATATGTGTATGTATGGCTATAAATAGACATCTGTGCCACTTTATTTTGTATCATTTTCCATTCCTGTTTCAATGATTTCTCCTTTCCCAAACATTGTGGTGGTGGAGGTATATGCCTCAAAATCTGGTTTGAGGTTTAGAATGTATTAGCCTCATGGAAGTTGGAAATGTCAAAAGACTTTAGTTGTGAATGTCATGAAAATAGAGGTACACTTTAAAAGAAGGTATTTCAGGAGTGCACAGTTCTTTGCTGTTTAGTCTTACTATAAAGAACTGGACAAAAATTATTTATATAATTAAGGAATTAACATACAAATGAGTTGTGATTATTTTGATTCCTTCCTCTGGGTCATAGAGCCATGTTACTGCTGTTTAAGACGCTGAACAGTCAACTACTGTTTCCCACCAGTGGTCTTTTGTGTTTCTGCCCGTAGCTCTCGGATACCTTATAGCCTCTGAGATGGCCTTTTTATTTACTTGATATCTGAAGCTCTTCCAGCTGATGCATTGCTATTTTTTCAAGCTTTTGATTACAGTCTTGAGGAGTGGTTTTGTTTTTATTTTTGTTTTTGTTGTGTTTTTTTACTGCAATCCTTTGAAAGTTAACTCTGAGAACTTGGCCTGTTGTTAAGATGAAGTTGATGTAGTAGCGAGGTGCCAATCTGACTGTCTCTGACCACATGTTCTTCCTCGTCCCTCTCCTCCCATGTTGTATCATCCATCAGATGTGTAGCCACAGGGCGAGTCGAACAAGAGGGACTACTTTTTTCTTCCATTCAAGTTTGCTTGTTTTATTTCAGAGTTAAAGCTGACACAGGATGGTGGGACAGGGTATGGGAGTTTGCACTGAAGCAGCATAGTCCTAACATCACACTGCATTCTGATCTAGTTGTTGAGGCTTCTGCAGTTGTTACTGTGGAGGAATAAGCATTTTTGAAGGACCTTTCAAGCCAATCAGAAATGAAAGATAGCTTTCTTGAAGTTCTTTTTCCCTTCAGGGGAGCCTAAGTGAACAGCATAAATTCAAACAACTAAATTTAGATCATTATTATTACCTAAGATAAATGCCAGCTGACATCTTCATAGTTATCAAAACATTTATGGTTTCTTTCAGAGGTTTTATTGGTTTGTTCCTAAAAGGTCTTTGCAGCTATATGGTTTTTGCAGAAATGAGTTGATTAGGACCTTGCTCTGTGGTCCTTTGTGCTTGGATGCAAACTCTAGTCCTTGCTATGCATTTGCAGTTCTTTCTTACCCACTGGAGTCATGCTATGATACTCAGGTTTGTCTTGTAAGGTGAACATTGTTCACTTTTCTTTGTCTCAGTGTTGATATGGATATATAAGTCTAGATAGCTCACAAAGATGTGAAATGAGGTTCTCATGCTGCTTAATACTTAATTCTTTGTCATAATATTTAAGTAACTTTGTGATGTTTCCCCTTTACAAGAGAACAGATTTTAAGCTGACTTTTCTTCCACTGATTGATGTTATCAGCAACAATGCACTTTTTAAATTAGAAATGTTATGCTGAGTTTATTTCAGTCCTTTCAGGTAACTTCCAGATAGCAGATACATAAGTCTTAGCTATCTGTACTTAAGATTTGTTACTAATATAGAAATATACTGTGTATGATTTCTGATGTCCTAATGTTGCCAGTTTTTCAGACCCCTTTTTGGAAGAGTGGTTTATACTAAGAAAAGATGTAGTGTGTTGACTTGAAGGCATAAATGTAGTCTGTGTGTTAGAATTGATTCTTCTTTACTGTCTTCTCCAACATGCTTTTTGATACTTATATGTTGAATGTGTTGAGGTTTTTTTCCACCAAATATAAACTAGTGAATGTATACCACTGGGAAGAAGAGGGAAGAAAGAGGAGAGTTAAAAAAAAAAGTTGAAAGTTGCTCAACTAGTTACTTGAAAAAACAACCAAAATATTTTTTACTTTGATATTATTTTAATGATGAGACCTATTGCTTAAGCACCTGAGCTTCTGGTCTACTTTTGGTAACCTTTACAAGTCTCTCTAAAATAGTAAATGAATGAAAATTCTTTTATGTTGTTGTAGGTTAAATATAATTTATTTTACTCTTCACCTCCTGCTAGTTGACATTCTGCACTCTGTTCCTGCTGTCTCTGTAATGCTGAACTGCACTTCATTAATACAAGTTTTGTGGCTTTGGTGGTTTTATTTTTTTGGTGTGGATTTTTGTTTTGTTTGTATGTGGCATTTCTTCTTGATTGCAGATTGAATATGCCTGCTAGTCTTAGGATGCTTTGTGCTTTCCCCATCAATGGAAAAAGTATTATTAGATAATCTTAAGACTCTTTGATAACTGATTGTATACGCTCCATCAGTTTACCCTGAGCCTTTTTAAGTTTTCGGTCCCTCTGACACCTAACATACTGCTTTTTATCTTTCTGATGGCTTGGAACTGTGGAAGATAAAGCTCTTTTACATAAAGTAAATCAAGGAGTTGTTTGGAAACTTTTTTTTTTGATAATCACATATAAACATTTTTTCAATAATCACATATATTTCGATAATGCCCATATAATTATTTGTGAGAAGACTAAAACTGGTTTGGGTTTGGTTTTGGTTTTGGTTTGTTTGTTTGGTTGGTTTGGTTTGGTTTTTTTTTTTTTTTTTTTGTAGGGCTTGCAAAATATGACTTAGGTATGCAACGCATAAATATTAATAATAATAAAATTACATTTGGATTCTACTGTTCTAGAGTTCTAAGTATCTTGTATGTAACATTACACTACTGTATCCTTCTGTTTTCCTCAATTGTAGCAAGGGTCACTTAATGAAAACATTATAATCCCAAGGGAAAAAAAATCACTGAAAAGCCATTGTAGAAATAAGAAATGCTTGGGTTCTTTGTCCTTGTAAAATATGTAAGATTATACTAACATCTGAAAAGCATGTAACATTAGGTCTTCCTAAGTCACTTAATTTGTTTTGTTAAAGAAAAAAGTCAAGATAATACTTTAAACTTTAAGTCTTAATTTTATTCTCTAACTGGTAGGGTATTTTTCCTCAGTAAATTATGAAAATATGTAGCCTAAGTGCTGATCTTGTGATATTTTTCCCAATGTCAAGTTCTTGCTTTCCCACTCTGCATTTACTTAGTCACATGATAGGCCTTGTCCTGGTATTTATACTATGATAACCCTGCTTCTTTTTTTAATTATTATATGAAGGAAATAAACATTGTTATTTTCCTACCAGTGTATATTGTGGCTTCATTCTGATTGCTGTCAAAACAAGCTAGAATTCATGTGAACTCTTTGTAGTAATTCTACATTTGAAGTGAAGCCTGTAGTTTAGTTAGTTTGCTTTTCCTGTACCTTGTACTTTATTTCTACTTAAAAGAGGTAAGAAGGCAAAAACTCTTTTTTAAGGTTTGTATGATCCTAGATCTTCTATAACTTTTGTTCCGTGGAGACTGAAAATCCACTTTTTTCAGCTCATTCCTTGAGTGTAGAATCAGTTGGGGAAAGAAAGCAGTAACGGGTCTTGGATTACAGCTGTTTCATGCCAGCAGACATTTGAGAGCTCAAATTTGGTAACATTCTGTCTTGCACATCTTAGAGCTCTAAAAGCTTCTACAGGTGTTATCTTCAACTGTAATTCAAGGCTTTCCTATACCTGTCCCCTGTTCCAGGTAAGTGAAGAACTCCTCTGAGTCTTCTGAAGGTGTTCAAACCTGTCTCCAGCAACATAAAGAGCAACACTGAAAAACAATAAATGGTAAAGGCTTACAACAGCCTTTATAAATTGGAGAAGACTTTTGGTTATCTGTTTTCTAAAGGTTTTGAACCCATTCCAGTGTCTTGATTTTCCATAGGTTAATAAGAATTTGGAGGATTCAGTGCCATTTCTTGATGACTTTTTGGACTGGACAGCCTTAGCATCCCACTATAATCTTTCCATGTTGTGTGTCAAGCAGGAAGTGTTTCCCATTGAAAAATTGAGTAGATACAGCAGATAAACATGTCTTGGCTGGATCTCTTCTCTAGCTTCTGTCCTCATTGACTATACTAAAAATAAGGGCGTTAAAAGAGAATTGTACTGTCTAATTAACCAGTCTAAGATTACTGCAGGAAAATTGTCTCAAAATAGTTGCTTTAGACAAAAATTTTATGTCCTTAGTTCTTTGGCTTCAGTACTGGTAGCACAATCTCTACAATAATTCTACAGTTCATAATTAGTCATTGAGTAAAGAATTAAATGAAGGCTGAGTATTTTGGACTACCCTTCTTTGTGACTGATGGTAAATATTGATTACATAGTTTCCACAAAAGGTTTTATTTTTAATTTGTTAAATTTAGATTTTGGCAGTTAATTTGTTGGGGTGTGTCTCATTTTCTATCTCACCAGTATATCGTGATTTTATTTGTCTCTATGTTGTAAGCTGAGAAATTGCTTTTCATAGTATTTCTTCAACCATTTAAAAATTTTTCTTACTGGAGACTTACTGGAAAGGTTGTCTTAAATTCCATCACATGCAGAGCATCATCATACATGTCTTTACACAGAATTAACCTTCAGATTATCCTACTGCCAGAATATTTTTTTCAGGTAATTTATTTATTTTCCCAGCCTTCTCTTAAGAGGCAGAATTTAGAGACAAATGTCAGGAATACATTTATCCTGATAAACTGCTAGCAAGTATTTTTCTTTAGTACCTTTATCCTCTGAGAAACTATATAGTTTTTCAGACTTTAACTTTGTGTATCCATTTTGAAATATAGACAGATGATCACAACTACTTCTCTGGAAATTAGCGTACCTTAGTTGATAGATAGTAACTTGTATTTAAAAGTGGTTAAGGAACTGCATTTGACTTTTTAATGAACTAAAAGCAAACATATTTCAGTTGAGAGGAGGCAGTTTATACTAAGTACACATAAAATGGCTTTACATTTTCTGTTTGTATCATTAGGCATTGCAAAATACATTTCAGTGTTCCACTCAAGCATTTCATATACATCAGACTGTGAAATACTGCAAATTATTGCCAGCTCTACAAATCAGATTAAGGAGGTATTCTTCCATTCTTTCCTGTACTTACTGGGAAAAAAAAAAAAAAAAAAAAAGTTGATAGTTAAATCAGGATACTTGGAGCATTACACTGTTGTTTTCCTTCCCCCCCATCCCCTTGTTATTAAGTGTAATTGCATATGATGATGATTTATTATTTGGAGACTGAATATGGGCTCCTTTGGTTGTTTATTTTGAGAAAATGTTCCTCACCAAACACCTTCCTTTAAAGTGACTTCCAGTTTTGTTTTGAGAGAGCACAGCTTAACCTGTTTTACCTATTGTGTTTATTCATGTTTTTGTGTGACAAAAGTTATTCATATTCCCTTTTGAGTTCTTCTGAATGATTTTGTTTGTACTTCTCTGTATTGCATGTGTTGACGTTGAACATGTTTAGTATATGAAATCATTATAATGTGTAAAAATGTTTGTACTGTTCCTGTCATCACCTTTACTTTTCTGATTTCCCTATCTCTTGTTTCAGTGTTCTGGATGTGTCCACATTTAGTAAATTACTTCAAATTATTTTCATTAAAGGGGAAACTGAAGGAATTGGTGTAGTATTCCTGACTGGTTGCTTTCTGGGGAAGAGACATGATACTGTGTAGCTTCTTCTGTGATACCAAGCTAAACAAACCTAATTTATAATGGAGTCATGTGTATATGATTCCATATACTACTCCCTTTTAGATATACAGTGTGTGTTGAATAGCACACATTTCTCAGATGCTCCTCATCTGACTTGTGCTCCCCTTTGATCTTCTTCAGAACCTCAATGTCCTTCTTACAGTGAGGGGCACAAAGTGCAAAGTACAGGAGGATGATCCTTAGTCTTTCTGGTCACACTATTCCTGATAAAAGCAATGGTGCTGTTGGTTGCCTGGGCCACCTGGGCACACTGCTGGCTCATATTCAGCTGGCTGTTGACCAACACCCCCAGGTCCTTCTCATTGAGGCAGCTTTGCATCCACTCTTTCCAAAGCCTATAGCACTGCATGGGGTTGTGCCCAAAGTGCAGGACCTGGTACTTGAGCTTGTTGATGATTATGCAGATGGCCACGGCCCATTGGTCCAGCCTGTCCAGATCCCTCTGTATACTCTCCCTACCCTCAAGAAGATCAACACTCCCACCCAACTTAGTGTTGTCTGCAAACATTCTGAGGGGGCACCCATTGCCTTGTCCAGATCATTGGTAAAGATAATGAAGAAATCTAGCCCCACTACTGAGACTGAGGGATCACCAGTTGTGACTGGTAATGTGTTCTATCCTGTATCAATTTTTAAAGTACCTAACTTTTATAAAAATTGCTTCATGGACAGTTTCACTTTTAAGACCTTTTTCAATTGCCATGTCGTTGCATCACCTGTAAGCAGTTTTGGTTTTGCGGTTGCATTTGGTGGGTTTTGTTTTGATTTTTTTCTTAATTAGGAGTTGAGACATTTGTTTAATTTTTTTCTGTATATATATTTAAAATACATTTTGCCATGTTTTACTTTCTAGATTTTTGTGTGTGTTTGTGTGTGCAGTTGGTCATTCAGAAGTAAAGTAATTGGTGTTTGTTTACTGCATATACATGTATGTTTGACTTCAAGGATTTGTATGCCAAATTTTGTCGTGTGTGTGCACGCGGCATTCTGTTTTACCTAAAATATCACCAAAACTTCCAAATTCCCTGTTTAGGTTTTGATAATGGTTTTGAGCCCTGACAGCAAAACAGAAATAATTCCTCAGAGTATATTGTTTTGTTTTTTTTCTAGATTTTTTTTTTTTTTATAGTATTTTCTGATTGTATACTAATATTCATAGATAATAGGGGTTGGAAGGGACCTACAAGGTCATCTAGTCCAACTCACCTGCCTGAGCAGCATCACCTAGACAAGTCACCCAGGAACAGATCCAGGCGGGTCTTAAGTGTCTCCAGAGATGGAGACTCCACAACCTCCCTGGGCAGC
>JAOEGS010004792.1:19760-43769 GCA_025447755.1 Corythornis vintsioides | reverse complement strand
AAGGAAAAAAAAATAGTTTAGAGGAATCTAGTCCTACCTGGTTTTTTTGTTTGGTTTTTTTTGGTTGTTTGTTTTTATTCAAGTTCTCTTTTTACTTTCTCTGTAGTCATGGCTATTAAAGTGACTGAATCAACAGGAAAAAAAACAAACAAACAAAAAACAAAGCTCTGCCTGTCTTTTGTTTTGAACTGAAAAAATTCCTTTGAGGTTTATGGAATAGTTTGGTTATCTTTTAAAAAATAAATAACATGTTCATCATGTCTCAGTGTATCTCACAACAGCTGCAGAGTTTTTCCTCTGTAAACACAGCCTGGACAAAAATTAGAATAGTGAAAATCTCTTGAATTAAACCCCACTTGTAAGGGAGAAATACTTTAACTCTACATGCTGGTTGCCTATGAAAACTGAGATAAAGGCCCAAGTCTTGTGATCGAAGTCCATTGCTGAAACTTAGAATATATTTAAAAATATTTAATACAAATGTGATTCACAGCATCCAGTTCTATTTCAGTGATAATTTTAAATCTCATTGCAGTTTGGTACTAATTATTATGTCAAGATAGTATTTTTTTGTGTGTTTTCAGGTTTTAGTGGATAACTGATTGATAAGTGCACTAAATCCAAATTTGCAAGTAATTGGAAAACATAGTCAAGTAAATATATAAATGAACACATCCCAAAATGCATACAGTTATTAAACCATAGAAGCTATATATAAGTATTTTGAACTTGCCCGAACTTTTATATTTACTGAACGGTTTAACTATCTGTAGGCTTGTTTTTGATACCTAGATCCCCATGCATTTAGAAATACTATCAGCTAAGTTTTCCAGGTTGGTGAAATTGTTAGAATGTTTTGCTGCTTCTTTATGTAATAATTTTTCATTCAAACATTGTCATATATTTGCTAAAATGGTTCCTTTTTAAAATCTATCTAACACCTTATCAGTTCTGATAGATTATTACAGAAATTGATAAAAACATACACATGACTATAAAATGGCCTTGGGTTTATTATCTAGATATATGATTTAGCAATAAGGAAGCATCACATTTGCAAGACTGAACTTGACTCTAATCAGGCCTCACAGACAGACAAGTTTTGTATTCAAATTTGATTGTAAGACAAGGATTAAAATGCATTGAAATTCTTTTAATACATCTTCTTTAAATACTATAGAAAAAAAATTCCATAAAATAATTAACCAATGAACCAATCCTGTCATAATAAAAAAAAAAAAATCCATTTTTAATTTGAATTACATTTCTGCATTTATATATGTGCTTACACACAGAAAAGGCATATGCAATTCCTGTCCCCCAAACAAAGCACAACTTATTGCAAATTTACAAAGTCCTGAGAAGAAGGATTCATATAGTGTGCAAAGAACATTTTCAGAATGACAAAATTGACAGAATCTCAGAAATTATGGCCCGGCATTAAAAGTGACTAAGTATTTGAATTTGAAAATGCTTAACATTTTGCATTAATTTATAATGAACCATTCCTTGTATGAACTAGGATCAGCACAAGAGCTGTAAGCATTCAAAATAAAAATAAATGGCTTACAATAGTCATTTGCAATGATTTTCTTTGATGATTGCATAGAAAGGTGCTCAGAAAACTTACTATACTTACGTCCAGTAAGCTATGGGCACTGTCGCTACTCTCTTTGTTTGTTCTACACATGGCCTGGTAGTCATATAGTGTAATTCTACAGAGAAGAACAGAAAACTGTTTGACTAAAAGAAGAAAAATATTGGAATAAAAATGATGATATGCAACACTCTGCCCACAAAATAGACAGGAAAATAAAAGTTGTTAACAGCAACAGGGAAAAGGAGGGAAAGGAATCATTAAAATACAGGTTACACAAAAGAGAATAAAAGTAAGAAACTGTGAAAACTTAGTAAGGATTTAATCAGACTACAGAACAAATCAAAAGAATAACTGGGAGAAACTAGGGAAGATACACATACAATGTCACACACAATGGTATAAACAATGCGAGGAGGAGGAGAATACATGTTCAACATGATGCTTAAACAATTGGTTCTGGACTAAGATAAGCACATTTAGCCCCAGAAAGTGAAAAAACATGCATTTGAGGGGCTTCTCAAAACAGACTACTCTTGAAAAGAAGATACTTCTACAGTTCCAGAATCTGTTTGTAAAAATATGGTATTGGCTTCCAACAAAGAGAGACGTAAATTTTCAGTGTTTTCACAGTACTGATAATTGAAGCAGGGTGCGCTTGCTTTTGCCACAAATCATAAGGACAAAATGTTCTATGTCGGGGACCTGATTTGTAATCATCATATGCTAGAAGCCTCCTCAGATGCATAGTGAACAAAGAAATTTCTTTCTGCTTGTGATTTTACTCATCATTGATACACTTCAGAGATCTAAATGTAAAATCCAGAACTCAAAGACTGTATATGGAATTGCGATTACTTCTCTAAATCTGTTTGTCCATATAACAATTAATTAACTATATCCATCCACATAAAAAAAAATTGACATCTATAGCAGATGCAAAGAATCTTTAGCTGATAAGTTGCAACAAGTGTAAATATATAAAAATAACTAGTATTATTTAAACATATCCGTTTGACTTTTTGAATTAAGGAGAAAGGAACACAATTAGACATAGATGGTTTATAGATGTATGAGATGGGACTTAATGGTTTTCAATGTGTGCCTTGCTTCTAAGTGAAGAGGAAAGAGAAGCACACAAATTCAGATAAGGAATGTCCCAGAAGCTGCCAAAAACAGGTCATGAAATGCATTCAGCATCACCATGAGGCATTCTGCACTTCATGCCATGAAACGTTGCAACCTGTACCAATGAAATGTTGTAATTCATCATGGTAGAGACTGTATATATTTTTTTCTGATCTAATTTTGTGACAGTAACCATCACTAAAAGTTTCTTTATTATGTTTATATTTTCTTTTGGCTTACAGACAAAATATCTAATATATTGGATCTAGCAGCTTCAACTAAACATTTAGCACATGGTCATACTGCTTACTTTATTAATTTTATCTTCTGTTCAGAAAATAAATGGCTAGGAAGCCATTGTTTTGTGGACTGGCAGAGAGAGGCACATGGTAGACAAACGGATAACTAGAGACCTAAACATGGGTGTAAGTTGAACACTGACCATATTTGGCAGAATCACGCCCACAGCCAGATCCACGCACACAGATCTGCCAAGACAAACAGAGCAGTACATGGTGTAAGCTGTGCTGCCTGTGTGGCATGAAGTAATATACCACTTTCCCTAGCTTTTTTTTTTCCTTTGTCTTGCTACCCTTTTAACCATGGTCAGAATCCAGCCTCTGTAAGATATTGTCTACAGCTCAGCCTTTCCAGTCTTGTTTGGCTTGACTATTTTATTCCTCTAGATCCAAGGACTGTGGTGCATGTCTACCTGGACCTCCTAGTGATGGTGGCAAGTGAGAACTGCCCAGACAAGGGCAGTTTATAGATGTTAATGTGCTCTCTGAAGAGTAGTCAAGGAATTATATAGAGTTAAAATGGTCCCACCCTGTTTCTTTTAAAATCTGGGGGTACAATTAAAATAGCATTCGTTTTTTTTTTTTTTTTTTAATTTTTTTGGGGTTTTTTTTTTTTTTTTTTTTTTTTTTTTTTTTTTTTTTTTTGCTTGGTGACCATTTGTTTGGTGTGTGAAAATGCAATTAATTTCTCAACTTCAGATTTCATACACCAGAACTGATAGGTCAATCTCTGAACACAGGTCAGGTGGAACATCTATTACAACTCAAACTTCACTTTAAATACTGGGAAAAGCCTTTCCCTTCTCAATACTTGTATTACATTTATTATGTAATTATTACATTGTAATAGATGTAATAATTTGTTTAAATGCTCAAAGATAAAAGGTCATAAAAGACAGAAATAGGTATTTGGGTATTCACACAAATAATTAGAAATATAATTTATACGTCACCCAGACATATTAAATTTCTTTTTTTTTCTTTTTTTCAGATTTTCATATTGTATTTTACTGAATACACAACAATCTAAGACTGTATTATAAGCAACAGGGAGAAAAATGTTTAAAAGTATGTAGTTAAAAGAAAACTTCATTTATCATGGAAAGAAATACTAAACTTTAGAGTGATGTAATAAGGGAAGGGTTATAATAAACTACTTCAAAATCATTGTTGAACACTGCAAAATTGTTGTTCAGAAATGCTTGAATATCACCTGTGGATTATATTATAATGAGTTTAGTCTTAAAAAGTAAATAGTAAATATATTTAAATGTGTTTCCAGTGTGAAGATTCTGGTTCAGGAACAAAATATAAAACAGATAACGTATCCAGGTTAAAAATAAACTCAGGAGAAAAATCCTCAAAAAGGTTCACAGCAGAGAGATTTCTTAACAAAAGCCTGTAATGAGTTTTGTTCACTGAACAAAGTATTCCCATCTTGGTAACTTTCCAAGTAGACATGTTCAGCACCTATTTCAAAGTTTCTAAAGATGATTCAAACAATGATAACACAGGATGTGCAAAATATACCAGTGAAAGCACTGTTGTGAAATTATCTTAAAATACCTGATTCTTCAGCACTAAATTAGGAATTTTGCAAAACACCTCAAATATCAGTAGATGAAGCCTATAAACATGTTGAAAACTGAATGCTGAAATATATTGAATCAATTCTGTATTGTCTGTTGTTATAAATGGTATTAAAACTCAGCTTAAATGTGTTCCAAGTCATTCACAAATTCATATCCAGTTGTGTTTTTGTTTGAATCTTGTAAATGTAATAGGAAGGTAAAAGGCTTCTAGCTATTCCTTATAAAAGCTACTATCGTGTTTGTAGTCAAAACAGTGTCCTGTGGTGCTTCTGTGTTCCGGTGTCATTTCAAGAGTGTTATTTTATTGCTAATGTATTCTGAGATTTTTAGAAAGTAAGGTTTCTTCTCACTCAGACTTGGTGTTGCAGAAAGAAGGGCTTCCAGATTATCCTTTCTGAAGTTATTATATTTCATTTTTATATAACTGTGTCTAACTGTGTACTGTTAAACTGACATGAAATGTCAGTGAGTTAACATGAAATGAGATCATGTGAAACAGGAAGTTAAGTCCATTTAGGTGTCCAAGTCCATGCTATGTATTGCAGCACCTCACAAGAGAGCTTTGCTTTTGCTCCATATAACATGCTTGAAACTTTCTGACATCATTGTGCTGTTATTTGCCCATATTTCCACACCTGGTCACTGTGTGTACAGAGCAATTGTTTTCATCAGTCATAGTACAAACACAGGCTATGTGCAATCATCTTCAACTAATGGAAAATAACTTACCAAAATCTATGCATCTTCATTGTGTATAACTTCAGGGCCCAAATATATTTTAGTGAAAAACTTTTTATTGTCAATTTTTTGCTATAGCAAATTCCAGTCTTGTACTTTGAAATGTGTTTACAACTGAGTACGAATCTGGTTCATGAAAATGAAACTTCTAAGACAGTACACATGATATAAGTAGCTATATACAGGCTATATTAATAGATGAACTCTATGGTTTTCTGCCAGATTCTCAGCACACCTCTTTCTACTTGATAGTGCAATATACCATCACTGACAAATATAAAATGTTAATTATCTTTAATGAATAAAGCTTCAACTGTTTTTTCACTAGTTCAAGATTTCTCAGGCTTCATATTATGTGTAGCAATAGTAATCTTCTTACCATGGAAGTAAATATTAAGTCCATAGAAAAAAGAAGGAAGAAGTATTCCAAAGAACTGAGCAAAGGAAGCCAATAATAGAGGAAGCTCTAATTATTGACACTATACTTTACTTGCTAGTCTGCATAAAAATAAACAGTGACTACAACTCACTTGTAGTGGAAAGATATTCATTAACACAGGCACAAGATAGGCAGCCTGTCTAGCATTCTTGCAAGGAAGGAAGGAGGGACGGTGTTGATTAGGATGAAGAGAAACAAGTTCCTAAAGACTAGAGAGGATCCTTGTGGAGAGGTACCAGGACACTAAGAAATCCCATACTATTCATGCTCTGGCTGCCTGCCTAATACCTTTCACAACCAAGAAAATAAATGAAAAGCATATAAATAAATTAGAGCATTTTCATCACATAACTTTGTCTTTATTGTTCAACTATTGCCTATTGCCAAGGTGCTTCAAAG
The DNA here is from genome assembly GCA_025447755.1 of Corythornis vintsioides. NCBI lineage: Eukaryota > Metazoa > Chordata > Aves > Coraciiformes > Alcedinidae > Corythornis > Corythornis vintsioides. The sequence goes on along the minus strand of JAOEGS010004792.1, from coordinate 37,577 downwards.
CATGTAGAAAACCTACAACTCAAGCTGTATTTCCAGCATACAGGACAACCCATTTCCATAGCACACATGCCTGAATTTCTCCTAAAGTGGATAAAGTGATACCCATATACTAACACACTGTATTAAAATAATGGCAATATTTATAAAGTAATGGCAATATTTACAGAGTTATAAGCTCTAACAGTGCCCATACTTAGATTTAAGACATTAATTTGAGATGTCTTATTGACATAATATGGGCAGAAAATCATACCACACAGCAGTGTGGTGTTTCATAGCACAGGTACCAAATGCATATCTAGTAAATGTAAAATAAATAAATCAGAACAGGAGTGTTCTTGTTGATAATGACATGAAGGAAGTAACAAATATTATTTTATTCTTTTGTACCTACTCGTAAAGGACTCATATATGCTCTGCAGTGAACATGACAGCTAATACGGAAGATAATTATTAGAAATAGCCTGCTCGTTTTCCTACCTTGAATATGTTCTGACTGCACATACAAAAAATGTCTGTTCATCTACCTGACTATTTTTAGGGGTATTTATCCCATAAACATAGGGTATCTTTAGATCTAACATTGTATTTTACTAAATAAATCATGACAATATAGGGAATATTTTATATAAGAACTGCTAATTGCGGCAATGTTATAACACAGTTGTATTTGTCCAAAACCAAATCCAATGGCTTCAGTTTGAATTTCTCCTTCAGTTTATCACTGATCTTCTCCAAATACAGTTTTACAATCAGAAACACTGCCTAATGAATAGGTCAAATCAATGACTATAAAAGTCTACATGAAAATAAATACAAGTTTTAAATATGTATGCATTTAACCCCTTCACCACAAATTTTGGATATCTTACTAAAATGAATGCTTACATAAGAAAGTGTCGCCTTTATATAAAAGTAATATCCTACATTTTGAGGCTGCAATGCCTCAGTGGAAGTCAGCATCCTGATGGTGAGCAACTAGCTACTGTTTTAATGATTTGGCTTTAGGAATGTTCTGTTCTTTGCAAGTAGCTTAGTAAGCATTTTTATATATATATATATATATAAACTTGGAGACGAAACACTTACTAGGCTTTGCTTATAAAGTAAATCAGGACTGAGAGATGAAAGCCTGCCTCTGTGTGCATGCATTTGGATACATTTGGATTGTACTGTGCATCTGGGAAATCTGGAATTCAGGATGGCATTTCAGTCATATTCTCACAACATGATTAAATACTAAAGCATATATTCTACTTTGGAGGACAAGCAAATGCTGGGTGGAAATAGAAATGTTATGAGGAAATTATGCTACTTCCGTATTTCTCTTATATTGCTTTGTTTTCCTCCTACTGCAAAGGATGAAAGTGTTTAAGTCAAGAGATATTTAATTTTCTCTTACAGATTGATTATGTTCTTTTTGTTTGGGACCTCATTGCTCCAATAGCCCTTATTTTTTATGCTAATATGGTTGGGTTTGGGGTTTTTTTTAGATTTTCATACTTTGAAGAGCTGAATCTACTTTTCACTGCTTTCTGTAAACAAAGTGCTGAGGAAATGATAAATTTTTTTTTTTGGTAAGTCATGTGAAGAAGATACTTTTCCATAAGCACATCCTAGCTTATAATAAATTTAAATGATGTTTAAAGTATTTAACTGTGTGCAATATTCAGGGTGTAAGATAAGCATCATTTTACTAAATGAAATGACAGAAGGTGTCACATTTCTGTGGAGACACTGATATAATTTTTTCTTCCCAAATATAAACCCTATAAACAAAGAAAATATATATACATACATTTGCAAACATTATTCAAAAGAAGTACTGAGTTTAAAGAAATTGTGGAGGGAAGGAGGTGTTTAAGTTCACTTTAAAAACTAAATAGCAAACAAAAATTGAATTTCACACTGCTGTAGGTTTAAAAGAAATACAGTCAACAGCAAACAACCCCCTTTTGTTTAACACTTCCAGTTCAATCCTAAAAAAAACCTCTTCTATATCCCTCCAAATTAGTGGTAGTTGAATGTACAAAGGGTTATTTAATTCCTTTTGTGGATGGAGAAACTGAAAGCTGGCATGAATCGGCAAGGTGGCAGCAAGTATCTGCACTGCCACTAGGTTGATTGGTGCAGAAGGAAAGCAGTTACTGGAGATGATCATAAGTTCTTCTGCAGTGATGATCAAGTGCTGTAGAACCTTTTAAACTACACAAAAATGTAGCAAGACCAGATCAAACAGGGCAAAGCTATGTAAGTCACCTGCTGGATGGTAAGTGCAGTATAAGAAGAAAATTGCCAGAAAGGATGGCTCTGGATATTATCAGAATACAAGGCTAAAGAACAGAGCTTGCTCTCTGATTTTGTCTCCATGGTAAAAGCAGCTACAAGTATAATGCATACAATATCTATGTTGCTGTGCTTTCAGGGAAATGTTACCGGTAATAGATTTTTTCCACTGCGTTATTCAGGACATGTTTTATTTACTTCTTATTCCATATCAAATACATTTTGGAAAAGAAAAACAACCCCAGCCCAAAAATCAGTAATCCTAAAAAAATAAGGTAAATGTGTCTGATTATTTTTTTAGGAGAACCAGAACAGATTTCTTCCTTATATTGCTGGCATAATTTATTTTAAAGCCCTCATATAGCACAGCTCAAAGACAGTTTTGCATTATTTTTCTCTCCCATTTTTAATTGGCAATGGCCAGTATATTGTGTTTAAATAATCAGCTCATTGTATTTATATTTTCTTTAGCATGCAACTCAGTTGCACTAATCTAGTGGCTTCATTATTTATAACTCCCTTGGAGCTTGAGACCAGCAAAATCATAAGCTAATGATCCACGTCAAATTGGCACCCACCGCAGTTTAGAGGGAATACTCAGGCCATACGGTCTTTGTTTTCTCAACAGTGGTGCCTACTGCCATTGATTGTGCAGTAGATACTCTGTTTGAAATTCTTTGTTAGGAAGGACAAAATAAATTGGGACAAATTAAAACATTATGCCTTGATTTTGAGTGTATGTTTTTGTCTGCATTAAATTAAAATCTTCATCTCTTATATAAACAGATCTTTTAATCGTACAATCCAGCCTATAAGTATGAATTACTTCACTTCCTTGACAGTGTGAGTTAAGAATATAGTACTAAACACAAAAAGGTCAATCACTCTCAGAAAACCAAGATTTGGGATGATTCAGTGAGTGCTCGATCCTTCCATTTCAGGTCAGTCATTTACTGGGAGTGGTATTTAGCTATAATATGCAAAGGCAGTACAGAAAGCTTTCTGCCTTTAAGAGAGCTGGCTTACCAAGGAAGGACACAAATCATCCATTTTGAGAGCTGTATATACACTTACATATGATAACTAAATTTAGTGGTTGATGGTATCTGTGATCTGTCTTCTTTTTATGCTAGAAATGCATGGGAAAATAAAAGGGAAAAATGTAATATATATGGTCAGCACTTCTCTCAGGCTGTAAGAAGACAAAGAGATAAGGAACAGTTAGACCATGTGAAAGCCATGAAGACCTCAGTGTTGAGTTATGGGGAAAAGTTCTTTTTTTTTTCTTTTTATTTCAAACTACAACACATGCAATCATTATTAGTTTTTATTGTCATAATGATAGTAAGACCAGGCCAATAGTGATAACAATGTTCAAAGGTGAGTTAATATGTAAATGAAAGTGAATTACTGGAAGAACACTCCCTTTAACAGTAGAGCATTTTGTACTGTCTAGTTTGAGAAATCTCCAAATTCTTACAGATCAAAATGTTTAATGTTGCATCAAGAATTTGTTCTAGAGACACTTAAAAGTGTTCAGTAGTAGGTATGAACTAATCTCTTTTCTACTTGGGCACAGTGGGAACAGGAAAGGCATACAGCTTTAGCATCATAGTCAAAGAAATTGTTCTTTTAACAAGAAACTCAGTGTAGGCTCTCTCCAATACTCTTAACATTCAGTGTGTGAATGGTAACATACGGAAAAGAGGTATAAACGAGAATCCAGCCACATTGCCAGTCTTGGCCTTCTTTTATATGGCTTTGAGTTTGTTTTATTGCATTTGTTGTTACAACATTTTTTAAGAGATAGAATGTTGAGTTAATTCCTACCTCTTAAAGGAGCCCATTGTTAGTAACTTGTTCATCACAGCCCCTTCAACCTCCCCAAAAAAGTAACCAGTCTGTAAGAGGAAAATGAAAAAAATTAGCAGAAGTGTAGATAAATGTGAAACTGGCATATTCCAGGGTCTGACAGGAGGGGTTTTGACAGTTACCTAGATAGGTTTTTAGGACTACTGCTAGATGAAAACTGATGAATACTTTATAGTCATGACAAGTTACGGGGACTATATTATTACCCTTCAGCAGATGTGAGAGCTTAAACAATATATTGAGTTACATTATATAACATCCAAAATCAGAAATAAAAGCCATACAAACTAAAGACTGGAAAGAAAACACACTAATCTGATCACAAACCCTTGTGATTAAAATGTTACTCAAAAAAGATATAAACATGTTGTGAGAGGATTTCATGAATAGTCATTAAAAAGCATTTTTTATAATTCCAGCATGACCTGTTTAAGGAGCTGGAAGAGTACATTTCATCAATCCTATAAATTTTAACTCAACTCAGAGTCATTTCATACTTAAAACCACTCAGTCTAATGAATTACTCATTTTGTCCTTGTAGTAGATGTGGACTAATAAAAATAAATCTCTATTGAGAAAACATTCATGTTATGTATTTAGTATGTAATACGGAAGTGACCCTATCATTTGCAGTCATTCATATGACAGTAGTAAAATCTTGTATGTACAGCACTTTTCTCATTTGGGGAGATTATAGCATTTTATATATTATAGCATAGCATTTTATTTTAGAGCCTCTGTTCCCAGAAAGATTCAGTATTTCTTTGCACTCTTTAAAGTGAGAAATCTCAGAATATAGGGGTTGGGGAGAGAAGGGCATTGAACTCTCAAATTGCATAGATTCCATAGGTTTTGTATGAACTAAACCCCAATTCTATTACAAGGAACTTAGCTGACTTCATGTATGCACCTGGGAGTGCATACAACTTGAGGCATTCCTCCACCTAAAAAACAAGTATTGAGTTGTTGGGTTTTTTTTCCCTCAGGGAAACTTGGAACATTGTGCAAAATGTGGGTGTGTAAAATCTCCTAGAAACAAGAACATTCATAGTTTACATGATGAAAAATACTACGTTCAATAGCCCTAGCTGACTGATGAAGAAAGATTATCCTGAGTATTGGAGAGGCAAACAATGTCAAAAAGTCCAAACCATAAGAGTCTAGTATAACCTTAGATACTAATAAAATTGATTTATCAAGTTAAGCTTGATAATGACATTTCAGTGATAGTTCTCTCCATAAAACTTCCACTTCTAAATGCTAGTTTTACCCCAAAGTGGCAACACCCAGATTATCATTAATTTTGAATACAGTAGAATTGAATTCCAAATCAGATGCAGAATTCTACTGCCCCCAAACAAGATTCTTACAGGACTTCAGATAATTTTAGGAAAGCAACCCTAGACAGTTAAAAAGTTGATAATGCATTATGTCACTTCCAACTCCTTCTGTACCCACAATAAATAGTGCATATCTAAATACAAATATAAAAAATAAGCATAGTATTCTAATTATCATAATCTTATTACAGTATTATATAAGTAGAGAAAATTTAAATGTCCATTTTAGTCTTAGATATGTCATAAATAAAAAAAGTAGGTAATAACACATTTCTATCCTAGATTTTAAACAGCAGTTGTCTAAACTATATTCTTCTTGGAATATGCAATGGCTAGTATTAGGTAACCTACTAAAGGGGGAATAATAAGACAGAAATGTTTCAAATGTATCAAGATTATCTTACAATGAGTGTTTTTCTAGGTCATTCCTCTGCTAAGTAGAAAATACAGATTTGATAGACAGATAGACACAAGGGAAAAAAATCCACCACCAAAAACCAAACCAAACAAACAAAAAACCCCAACAACCAGCTGCTTCTAACATAAGGCAGTTAACATTCAATCAACCTTATATTTTTAGTTCATATAATTTTTTGGGTACATCCAAGAATTATATTCAGAATATGCTTGACATTCTAAAGGGACAAAAGCAATAAATTTAACAAAGTAAAACAAAATAATCAATTTGGTGCTCAATTTTGCATATAAGACAACATATAATGAAGAACGACTATTGCATGACATAGCACAGAATGCTTAACAATTAATGCTTTAGTACAAACTGGAAGGATAATAGTTTCAAAAAAATTGCATCAGCCAAAAGTTAGCAAGGGAGAAACATGCAATGACTTTTGCACTATGCCACGGCGAAAAATGTCTGTATCTTTTTACTTGCAGAAGTGTCAGATTTAAGGTTGCAGTAATTCAAGATTATAATTTAAAAGCAAAATGTTCACTTCAGCTTCTTCTTTACCATTTGAATTTTTTATCTCCACATCAGTAATTCTTCTAAATCAGACAGAGCTCTTCCAATAGCAGTTTCTCAGTAACAAATCTAGTCATAACAGATTTAATCTACCTGTGGCCTAAGGAGTGTGGATATTTCTATTCACAATCCCAACACATAGAAGAAATTCCCCTTCAGACAATTCTGGCATAATTGGGAAACTATCCCAACCATTCTCAGGCAAAAAGATAATGAGAATGGTGATGGTTCCTTCATAAAGTCTGCAGAATTGAGTGACCATACAGTCATTTTTCAATAGTTTTCCATAAAGACAAAGGAAATTAGAGTTTTGAACGATTTTCTCAGTAATTGTGAATCTTACCTTCTCTGTTGTGATGCTGAACACGTAGTTTTAAACCTTCAACAACTCCATGACACTTCAGAAAACAAACTCTTTAGCTAACACCTCTGTAAAATTTCATTATCTCCAGTTTGAGTGTAAAAGGTGTCTATACCCAGTGTCTTACCTCCCTAAACTTTCCACTTGGGGAAAAAAGACACAGAGAATCTTTTGGTTTTTGCAATCTTATGAAAGACAGAGACTTTTGCAGTAAAAAGTCTTTTTAACAAGAGTTTAAGGTCAGAGAGAAACTGAGCTTCTGTAAGAAACAACTGACATCTTTTGTTGAAGGATGTTTTCTAATTTTATGTTACTAATTTATTAATGTTTTAAGGCCTATTTAAAATACAAGAAATTTTGTATGAATGTTCTATATGAGAAGATAAAAGTCTTTCACTTACCTGTGTATGGTCTTCAGACACTAAAATAAATCCATTGTTATCTATTAGGTAACAGTTGATTGACTGAAAAATAAGAAAATTCATTTTATTTATTTATATTTTTAAAATGTCAGGATATGGCAGTAAATGAATTACTCTAATTCCATGTGATTTCTAAATAGGTAAAGCCTTCAGGTTGTTATAATGACTTACAAAACTTCTAAGATAATGTAGTCTTAACTCATGGAGTGTTATTTAATTTTATGCATTTGTTTCATGCAAAACAAAGCAAAGATGTGTACAGAAAGGAAGGATGTAAGATACTAATAAGCAAACGTAAAAGGTACAATGTCAGTGCTTTTATAACCAATTCTTAAAAATTTTTTCTTATATCTAAGTTGATGGACGTAGAACTTTGCTGCTCCTCATGAAGTCTCTTGTGTTTGGAGAAAAACATCAACACAATGTCATTACCTTAATGATGTATTAATGAAAACACAATGTCAACCTCAACAGGGGACCAGGTAATATTTTTTAATTTGTTCATTGGGGTATGAGACCAGAAACATCTGTAAAAGAGGCCCCACAGGTCTCCTAAAGCTTTTCAAATTGTGTTTTTAATTGGGAACTGGATTTAGAGGTAGGACTGTTAGTTTTTCGTAGGTCAGACACATAAACTGTATAAAACAAGGTAAACCCAAAACAGTGCTTCCCTCCATACACACATGCACAGTGCTAGCCTCAAGTGAAAGTTTTTGGTTTTAATTACTGCATATCAGAGTTTAAACATAAGGTTAATCTCAAACCTTTATATAACTCAGTTTCTCTTCAGTATTGCCAAATACATACATCAGCTTTAAATCTTTAATTTATTTCTACTGTTGCTATAAATCTGCAAACATTTAAAAATTTCTTGCATTTTGTGACACTTTTGTAAAATAAAAAAGTAGGATGGATTCCAATATAGGAATTTTTGTGCCTTGCTTTTAATTCAAAACCTTTCCTGCTGCAAATAAGCTGCACAGAGACAACGATAAAATATTCTTTTTCTACACTCTCCATATCATCAAAACCTCTCCGCTGTTTTTTGGAGATGAAAGCAATTCCATGCAGAAGTAGTTGTGCAAGACACTGTGAAATTGTATTCTGATTTTTCAAGAGATGCCTAGATGTGTTTGATTCCCATTCTGTCCGCAAATTAGTACTGTTCTCTGGGAGTGAATAAGAGGAAAGATTTGCAGAAATGCTGTCTTGCAGCTTAAATTTCAACGAAGAAAAGAAGCCGAAACCATGCAAAAGTTTGGAATGAACATCATTCCCTAACACATATGCATGGCATTCATTTTAATAGGGAAACTAAGCTACAGACTTCCAGTGAAAAAAACCTGTTAAAAAGGAAGTTGAAACAATTAATTTACAACCGCTGATTTGCTAGAAAGCCAAAAATTGGCAAATACAATGTGAAAAGCTGATGATGGTGGCAAAGAATTGAGTAGAGCTTATGTCTTCAGAAGAGGCAACTACTTAATGTCAATAACGTGTGAAGGGTGGAATTTCAGAAGTAGATTGTAACACCAGAACACTACTCTCCCCAAAGTCAATCATAAACCTTTACTAGGAGAGGAGCTAAATCAACAAAGAGTTCTTTTGAGGATACATATTTGCAGTTCTCATGCATGAAAGATTAATCTAAAGATAAGGTTTTATAAACATTATTTCTACACAGTATAGAAAATAAATAAAAGTAGTTATGCCAGATCAGAAAGAGTTTAGGCTTGATTTCATAGTTTATGGAATATATGCAGTTGGGAAAACCATGGCTCAATTCAAGAATTAGTGGCCAAGTCTCAAATCTCTAAGCCATAGTAATTTGCTGGCATTGTTCAGAATTTTAAAAGATACTAATATTTTAGTATTATTATTGGAAACAGGCATAATTCATATGAATGGGAAGAGGGTTTCTATTTCAATCTGTTTTAGAAAAATTAATGGGAAAAATATTAATTTGGGACTATTAATTCACCTCTCTGTCAGGAAGATAACTAACTTCCAATATTCAACACTACATTAAAGAAATAGTTTGCAAATTAAATTTAGCACTGACTAAGGACAGTAAGGGACATTGGGGTGCATTTTCCTGTCCAGTACATTAGCACATCTCCAACAAAAGATTTCAGATAACAAGATTAACACATCAGCATTTGCACAGACTAGAGCTGTATGAAAGAGGTCTAATTCACAATATTTCACAGGTATTGGAAGTGAACTATGCACAGGTTTGCCCAAAGGTTCAAGTTCAGTGAACTTCTGATTTCAAGGGGAATGTTCCATTGGCAGAGTCCCTGAGCTTGTAAAATAGAGCAGGCATGGAGTCCAGAATAAGCAGAGCAAGAATGTTGACTGAGGTCTAAGAACACATTTGAATTACAGCAACTTTGATCAAGTTTAAGTCCCTTATGTATTTTTTGCACTTCCAATATATAATAATAGTGATTAAATGTAATATGGATTAAAAAAACAAAAATCAAAAAGAAAGAAAACAGAACATTGAAATATAAGTGTCATAGGCTCCCCAGGGAGGTGGTTGAGGCACCATCCCTGGAGATATTCAAGGTGAGGTTGGGTAATGCTCTGAGCAGCCTGGTCTAGTTAAGGGTGTCCCTGCTCACTCGGGGCTGGACTAGATGACCTTTGGAGGTCCCTTCTAGCCCTAAACATTCTATGATTCTATGATTTCTCCATATGTTTATGTCTCCTCCAGGTGTTAAGTGAAAGTAGCTGAAAAGACTTTAAACTGCTTGTGTTTTCTTTACATATGAATTTAATAGCAAAAGAAGTTCTGTATGAACACTTAATATACAACTACTATTTTTAATATGATAAAAATATCAATGCAACGAAAAAGAAAATAATGGATTGCTTCTGAATATGTCCTCTTGGATTCTTTATCACTGTGTCCTTGCTTCTTGGCAAGAACAGACCAAAATTCTTTTTTCAATAATGACAATATGCTTGCTTTGATGAAATAGTTGGACAATGCATTAGGAGCATGTTCTACACAATAAATGAATATTCTGTCAGAAAGACTCTTGAAAACGAGGGGAGTAATCTCTGCCTGGTTTTTAACCCCAAATTCATGGTGGTTTAGACTGAACAAAGATTTCACACAGATTACATGCAGTTATACTTCTCAAGGTGCTTTGCTATGACTGGAAACACACTGATTAAAATATTTAAAGCTGCTGAGAACGAGTCAAAGCTTGCACATTAAATCTATAGCAAGGTGCAGTAAAGCAAGGTCCCAAAACGTAGGTAATGAACAGTTCTGTGGACCTATTTCAATAGATATCTGATTATTCTTAGGAGCATGGGTAATAAATATTATGAGCTCACCTTCAAATTGATTAATATGTTAATGAGAATCTGTATTTGGGACTAAATAAGCACTTTAATCCTCATCTGCGTGGAATCGGCTTTGTTTTTCATTACTTCAAATTTGGAAAAGATTACTTAATGATCAAATTGTAACAGATTTTAAGTAAAAGAGACTGTAAGTTGTTACAGCTAGAAATACAAAAGATATTTTGAGATATGGTCCATTTAATTGTCAAAGATGGCATGATCACCAGACCTTTGTGTTTCCACTTACTGCAGATTTTATTTTCTATTACTTATTGCTATCTCTACCTCTGACTGTTAGATCCCAGTGTCGTAATAAATGAATAATAGTTTAAATTTTTCTGATTTGGTATGCTGAAGAAGTTAGTATTCCATTCTTATAGCTGCTGGTGTTTAAAGTTCTATATTTCTCTCTGGAATTATTTTTGTGATCTGAATCTCATATTAAGAAAATATATCTTTTAAATTTTTTTATCACTGCAGCTGTGTTCTGGACTCACTTTTTTAATAAAATACATTTTAATGTCACAGTATATGAGATTGTGAAGTAGCATCCTAGAAATTGGATTGTCAGGATTGATAATAACATTTTAAAACTTCTTATAAATTAATTTACACACTATTTTTTTTCCTTAAACAACTAAGCATCCAATAAAATAATGGCACAGGTTAGAAAGCCCTCCTCTAACACACTTGAGTTGGTTTTTTTACCATGGATATTTAAAATTTTGGATTACACATCCTCAGAAAATCCCAATTCTGTTAACTTTCACTACAGAAAACATGACACAGTACTTTATGTAATGATTCTTGATGGTTGTTTTATGTCATGAACAGCCCTGGACACATTTAATGCTGCAAAACACAGAGCATACTCCAAAATAATTGACTACTGTACAGGCAGGAATAGTCATGGAAGCAGTTCAGGTAGTGGAGGATGTGGATCTTTTATTGGAAATACATTCACACTGGGCAAGCAGCACCTCCATGACAAGAGGTAGTCTATTTCAAAAGTTGGGACATTCAGAAAGAGACCTGTAAGGTGAGATTATAAAAAAGGTAAGAAGAGACAGCAGAGAATGAGAAAATAGACACGGAATACTGCAAAAAAATACAGGATGGTTCATATTGTTAAAAGTAGTTAGACAAACTTGTGCTTTGCAAAAAACTATACGTAAGATATTAACAATACAGATTTTATCTAACAAATGAAACTCCATAAAAAGCTATTTAAGTGAGTTTAAGACAAACTAAGATTACATTTTTTTTTCTGAAGTACTATTAATTTATTAGTTCTGCATAGTTTCAACTCTGAATTAATTACTAATTCTAATGTAAAAAAGCAAAGAATAGCTGCTAAGATGAACAATAAATTAGTTAAAAAATGCCTTAGAACAGATTAAAATTATTCCCAAAACTGGATTCACAAAGCACAAGTCATTTCAACACGTATTTGTGGTATTGGTGTCAACCTTGAAATGAAGATATTGGTAAACAGTCATAAAAAAGGTCTCACTATCTAAATAGTATAAAATTTAGAAGGTGATTCCAAATTACACTAGATTTTAACATACAATAAGATGTTCAAACTAAATCTACCAATTTTATGTTCCACTATAATAGAAATAAATGCAAAAAGCTTCTGCTAAATACTTACTTCATCATCACAACTTATCGCACATCTGCCATCGAGAGATGCACACTAGAGATATCAAAAATCAATAAAATATTTTCATTTCTCATTTATATGATTACAAATGTGACATTTTGAAAATCCATGTAAGCATAATTATAAAGGATCTGATATTGATTTCATTTATATCTGATAACAATTGTAAAAATTTCTAGGTAAGTTTAAAATCTATTCACCAATCCTGTTTTGTTCCTCTCTGTAGAGAAGGGGTGCATTCACATTGGAACAATTTCAGCTGTTTTAAACACTGTAACATCCTTCACGTGTTGAGACTTAGAGATCATTCATAGACAAGAATAATGATTAATTAGTTAATTAAATTATGTGGTACTTCAGTTACTCAATGTAGGAAACAGGTCCTAATTAAGCGAAAAGGCATAATCCTGCTATCACTGAAAACTATTAAATATTACAGTTTAGTTCACTGTTTCCACTTTTTCTTAATATGGGATTAAGCAACTGTTTTTGACCTCTGAATTATATCTTTTGCAATTATAAATTGGAATGCAAATAAGAAGAATTGAAATGCAAATAAGAATTATCCATTATATATTTCAAATACATTGTTTCTTTAAAATAGTTTTATTTGTGAAAAGAAAAATTTGCAGATCAACAACTACGTGGTTAAAAAGGTCTTGGGGATTCAATGACAAAGAAAATTTTAATTTAAAATATACCTGTCTGCTTGCAGTCCAAAATTTCCGCTGGAAAAAATCAAGTTTCATCTGGATACCTACAGCTGGGAAAGACATAAATAAAAAAAATAAACAAACCCAGCATATTTAATTCCTTCAAAATAATTTTTTAAAATCTATCAGAACAAAAAAGTCTTAAGATAAAAAGGGAAAGTAAGCACTAAAATAAAAAATACATGTATTTTAAACATTTACAGTTTGTTTAAACATTAAGACATTGCTCATACATTGTGAAGAATACACAAGGCAAACATTACAATTGCATATGCATCCATAATTTATGCATATTTTATTTAATTTAAGAACCACAAACTGAACATATATATGATCACATCTATCTCATTTTTTTAATTTTACTGATACCAGTTAACAGCTGTAAGAACATACACTATGTGTTTTGTGCTGAAACACATGAAGGTGTGCTGAAACAACATGAAAATGCTGGTTAACATTACAAATTATCATTTCAGTTTGGATTATTTAATCCGTATATTATCAGTGGAACACAATAAGTTTATTTCAAATATTAAATAGTTATTTAAAAATTGAAATTAAGAGCATTATGTGTGATTCTGTCAAATGAAAGAAACTGACAAACATTACCAGTTTTAAAGTGTAAAAAAAACCACACCAAAACAAAACAAAAAACTTCCCAACAGTCCTAGCACTACAACAGCAGAATGCATTTTGTTTTGCACAAGCACCAAAGGCAATTGACTCTTCTGGTTTCATCTCCCTAAACTAAGAGAATGATACCCATCTTCTGGTGCTGAAAATTTTGGAACTAGCTTCCTTTTAAATAAATGACGTTAATATGATGAAGAATATGGCAGGAGGACAAGGACAGAGAGGCTAAAGTAATATTCTTTTATTGCTTTTACCAGCTAGCAGCATCTCTGATGACATATTTTATGCTCTCACTCAGAGCCCACCTTGTGCTAGGCTTTTCTGTAAAAGTGTTTCAGAACAGGCCCTGTACTAAGTGATACTGTAGTTGTTCAATGTGATTTATTAACAGGTTCTAATTCAATGCCCCACAGCTCTTTCATGTCAGCTTAGAGGATACATAATTGCTAGCATAAAAACAATGAACTAGTCCCTAATTACTAATCTATAACATTAGTATACTAGTTTCTTCACAAAGATACATTTTTTGAAGACTTGAAAGCTTGAAGTCCTAACTTCTAGTTAAATTAATTGCTACAACATTTGGTTTAAAAACAAACAGGATTTCAAAATAATACAGTTGCTTTGGAAAATTGAGGAAAATTTCATTTATTCATGTCTCCTCTAGGATCCACAGCAGGGATCAGTTAAAAACATATTTAGATTATCAGTACTTGCTTTTGCAAATGCTGATGTCTTGCATATATTTTAAATTTTTTAGCAGGTAGGAAAAAGTATGTGAAATGAAACCTGTAATTAATTGATACAATGGGATGAGAAATTACATAAGAAATTTTCTTATTACAGTAAATTATAAATAGTTTTCTGCTATCTGTAATTCATGGACATTTTTGTCTAAGAGAGTAAGCAAATAAATGCATTTCTCCTTTTGAATAGACTCCATTGGAGACTCTCTCCATCTACATTTTATTATCTAATAATTTATTTTACAGTCAATGAGAAGATGCTATCTGACAGCCATGCAGCACATGTTTTTTTCAACTGTTGTTTGCGTTTAGGTTTATTTGTATCATGCAGGTAGTATGAATATCCTATCCACATTTTTTCTGATATGGAGGCAAAAACACACACATTTTTAGGAACTTTCCACAAGGAAATCACATAGCTTCTGGATGCTAGGTCAGTATTTGAAATGTCAATCTCTTGGTACATTTCATTTGTTTAATCATGTAAAAACAAATGTAAAATTGTTTATATCCGTAAAAGTCTCTTGAGTCCAGCAAGCTAAGTTTATGCCTTGTTTTATGCATGTGAGCATTCCTGTTGGATTCCCTCAATCAAGCCAGATGATCAACATTTGAAACACAAATATGTATCTTGATGAATTAAAGATTTGATTTGACTCGAACTGAAACAGTCTAAAATTCCAACCTGCAAAGAATGTCATCTTTTGCATATTAAAACCAGTATAGATCAACAACTGGTACCAGAGTAAAAAATATTCCATTACATGTAATTTAGAAATTACTTGATGTGCCATGTCTAGTCTGTTTAAAATACCCAGCAAAGCAACTTTTGATTAAATTACTTTTTTATTCTTGCACACTATTAATGAAAGTGTAAGAAACATTAGGGAACAAGTAAAACAATTGTTGTCCCACAATGAATTTGTATGTATATACAAATCTGACCAGGCTACCAGATTAGATTAATTTAGGAGAGTCCTCCCAGTCTAAATTATTTTATTAATCTAAGATTTGAGTGTAAATGTTTTATAGGGACATGCTAAATATGTAGCCTAGAATCTTCCTTAAATAAAAAGAAAGTGAATATGTACTGAAGGTTTTCTAGTGTCCGATATAAATTACTTACCACATGACAGAATCTGAAACAGTAACAAGATAATTATGAAAAAGATCATCTGTAAAAGATTCCATGTGCATGTTTTAATGAGTTGCACAATGGAATGCGGTAATATAAAGACAATTGAAATACGGGGACTAATTTCTGTGAAACATATTGTAACTCATTTGAGAGGAGGCAGGCAGCTGCAGTTTTGTGTTCATAGTATAAGCTCTTATAATATTAGATTCCATAGTATTAGTGAGTAGTATCTTGTCATTTTAGGCTCTTTACATTTTGTTCCTTGCACAATTCCACATAGGAACTTCCCTGACACTGAATTAGTAACTTCTAAATATTCTCTACCTTATTTAATATATGACAATTACAAATGTTTCCTACAATTCAGCTAATAAACATTTGAATGCCTTTACAATCAAAAGAATTAACAGTATTAGATTAAGGGGAAATAATACTGATACCATTTTTCAAAATCTTGTTCAGCAAAGTATTCAGATTGCCCCCACATTTTTAACTAAAAACTAAAACAAAAACAGCAAAAACTACAACTGATTTTTACATGGAATACACAAAGTATATTATAATGTATTGTTCAGCATTTATAGGCTTGGTTTAATCAAAGTGGCCAAGGTATACAAATAATTTTTCTTCAGCCAGGAAAAAGTGAGTTCAGATAAGGAGAAAAGATTTAGTATTCACTGCTGCCTTCCCTTTGTAAAGTCACTGGGGAGAGTGGGCTTTGGCTAGAATTGTACAGGAGATCAACTAATGTGAGCTGACAGAGGGGTATTAAGGCTACTTCTCCATGTAACACAAAATACATAATTTCAAATGAATATTGCAAATAAACATCTTTGTTTCAATCATATTAGCAAATTTACTTAGGTGACTGATAAATACCTTTAATGCTGCCTATGGAAAACAGTTATTAACCCTTCCATTTTTCTTTCCTTTGTTTAATAAAGTGACTGCTGTTCTGTAGTGCATACCCCATGAAATAACAGATGGTTGAGAATTACAAAGTTAATTTACTGGCCAAGTGATAATTATTGTTAAATAAATAATTTCCTTGTGCATTGATTCCATGGCTGAGGGTAATATTTCACTTTTTTAGTGGGATGCTTTGAGGGTAGAAATATTGGGAAGTGCTTAACTGCTACAGAGCTCAGCATCAAGGCAAACATGAAGAAAAACAAGTAACTCAGAACAGATCAGGATTGCTTGAGTTCATTTAAAGATCTCCATAGTTAAACCAATGGGCAGAAAGATAAAGCCTTTCTCAACAAATTACTTCTGTGCACAGAATTACAAGAGCTCTTAGGCTCCAAGTAGGAATAATAATCTCCTACTTAAAATTGGAGAGCAAAATAGATTAAACTGCTTTATTTCAGGGAAGAGAGGAGCTGGATTTCCCTATAAATGTAACAGAGGGATTCTAAATATATAGTCAAGGAAAAGTAGTAAAAGCTAAAAGGATTTCCATTCTGTGAAATATTTACAGAATGTCACACTATGTAAAAGCACCAGATCAATGAGGTTAGAAAAATATATCAAGTTCTTCTTTTCCTTTTCCCACAGAATGCAGGACAGATTAAGATTTTTTTTAACTGATATATAAAAATCAAAATTTTTAGGCCATTTTGAGGCCATTTAGACCTCCTATTTGATGGAATTATCTTAAATGAGGTTTAACTTGGCTTGAAAATAAGAAATATTGGAGACAGATTTTTGTAGCAGGCATGGGGTTTTTTGTGGTGTTTGTTTTGTTTTTGGTTTTTTTTAAAATCTATATTGCCTTTGTGAATTAAGTTTAGACTCCTTAAGATTCCTTTCTCTTGGCCTACTCATAATACCTATTATTTTTATCTTTTAAAATATCTATATTCCAGATCACTTTTAACTACTTTTAAAAAGCTGATTGCACTTCTTTTGCTTATATGCTAAATCTGTTCAGTTCAAAATCTGTCTTCACTTTTTTAGCTCAGCCAAAGAATGGGACACATTATATTATAATACAACAAATAATATTGAGAAATAAGTCCCATAACTTCCAAAAAGTACCTTTAGTACAGATTAATGGAAGACTCCCACTACCAAAGATAACATCCTTAAAAATACTTAAACACGTGTTACACATTGTAATTAAAACCAAAATGTACAAATATTTTCCTCAATTCCAAGAAGACCTAGCTAATACAATAGATGTATTCCAATAGGCATTCTCTTACAGCAATATAGTTTCATAGATATTAGGAGTTGGAAGGGACCTAGAAGATCATCTAGTCCAACCCCCCTGCCACAGCAGGATCACCTAGA
>JAOEGS010004792.1:0-15609 GCA_025447755.1 Corythornis vintsioides | reverse complement strand
CCTACAGATTGGGCCCTCAGTTTCCTTCAACAGAGAGTCTCCTACTATGAGAACCCTCCTTTTCTTCCTCATTGAGGGATTAGCAAATTACTTTGAATTACTAAAAATATTATTAACATTATTTGAAGTCAAATAATAGATCAGAAATACCTCATCATGAATACAGCTGTCCAGATTTTCAACACCATAACTACTGGATGATTTATAACTCAAGTTTTTACTGCAACATTCAAAAATGGTTGTTTTTTTATAAAATTATTTTATTTCTCTAAGATTGCTACTTTATGTTCCTTTCTGTTTTATAACACGATGACATGGTTTTAGAAGGGTACAAAAACGTATGCGCTCAAAAGAATTAATATATGTTTGTATTTTTGAAATAGACTCAAGTAATTCTGTAGTGTTCTGTAGTCGCAAAGAAAGCAGCAATGGTAGATTTGCAACCATCCTGATTTACGCGTATGCCTTTTACTGAACAATTAAAAAAAATAGTAATAGCAAAAGATACAGATATCATACATTTCCACAAACATCATTAGCTGCAAACATAGCTTTGTTTACCTGTTTTAAAATTTTTGAATATTAAAAAAAAAGAAGGATATTTTATTCAATCTCTGTGTAGAAAAGAACACTTCTACCTATTTGCTCAACAAAATTAGAAGGTACTATTTAAGCTATAAAGTAGTATACCTAGAATATCCTGAACTAGAGCTGTAAACCACATCAGGAATGGAAACTAAGATTACCAACACTGAAAAATTTTCTTCTATACTAAAATATGTTTTCTTCTTTATCATATTTTCCTATTTTCTATGTGTAAAATTAAAAAAAAATTCAAGATGTATTCCCTATATTTAATATAAACATGTCATGAAGTTTATTAATGTTTTTTAAACCACGAATTAACACTGACAATAATTTGAACATTTTAACATTCACTTACCTTTATTTCATGAGAACAATTTATTGCCACAATTTATTGCCAATTTATTGTCAATATTTATTTTTAAATTCTCTTGAGAAACGTTATTCCCTTTTGGGAATAAATTATACTGGAAAAAATAATTTATCTTTTGCTTTATCTAACCTGAAGAACTTAGTTAGAATGATAGTTTTTTATTTTATTTGTCTATTTACCACATTTAAGGAAAAGTAACAAATTAACATCTTCAGAATTGCTACATGTCTACATACTCATCAGCACAAACTTTTGCTTAGGTTTGATCTTGTGAATACTGAATGTTCACACTGCTATTGATAATATTATGTCATTATTCTGAAGCCATATTCCTAGCTAACAAAATAAATCAAAATAACTTTGAAATACCACTTCCCAAAATGTAGACATTTTTAATCAGAATTCATAAATTGTCTCAGCACATCTATAAGGGAAGCACAGATTATCTTCTCCATTACTCCAGAGTACAGAACTGATATGTTTTACCCTTAGGGAAAAGCCCTTCTCTTTTTCATTAAAAAAAAGGAAATCAAATGCACACATTAGAGATGCAATAAGCTACAACCATCTTCAATAAAGTATATTTAAAGAGATTGATTTTAAATTCTGATCTTGATTTTTATATTAAAAATGGTACAGCTGACCATAGAAGAAAAAAATAGAAGGTTTTCATACAAATTTCCCTACTTTATTCTCAACATTTGCATTCAGTTAGAAAACATCTATAAGAATGGAAGACTATGACTTCTGCATGTAATACTTTTATACTGGACTGACTAATACTCTTTTAAATTTAATTCAATCAGATTAGATTGTGGTACTTATGATCATATACACAAGTCAGCATTTTAACTGAGTTTCTATGGAAACAGTATATGCCCCTGTTTTTAGACAAGGCTATGCCTGTTTAACTAGTTTACCAAGGACAACATGTTTTATTTAAGTTGCATTAACTGGAGCCAATGCTTCCTAATTACATTACCAGAAGAAATAGTTACAGCAGTACTTTTACCATGGGAAAACCTTCATTGTTCAGGCTATCTTAATTTCTCAAAAATACAAAAAATCTGCAATGCCATTGCTTAAAATGTGTTAACTGGTCTTGTATTCTATAAAGTAACCTCTTTTACTAAATGACAACATTGGTCTTGTTTTACTGTCTTCATATAGAAGGACATTATTCCATGGTATCTAGATTTCTGTGAAAGTTCCATCAGAGAACACATGACTATGAATACGGGGTGGTCTAATGGATAAAGAAAACTGGAGTTCAAAGGCATAGGTTCTGTTCCTTGCTCTGACATTTAGCTGTTGTGCAACTGTGACCAAATCACCTTAGTTTTCTGTTCTCCATTTCCCTGTTTGTGAGGTGGGAGGAAGGATACTTCACGTTGTATGAAAAGTGATCTAAATTTTATTAATGAAAACATAATAGTTAAGTATTCTTAAAATCATATTTTACACATTAGGGTGTAATCCAGACACAGGCATGCCAACATGCATGAAGCAATCTTGGGTGATATTATTCAAAAAACAAAGAAGTTGTACCATACTCACAATTGCAAATCAAATGGTTTGTTAGTGAAAGGGCACTAATTATGCTTTATCTTATCTCTGTTTGAGTTCAATGAAAGATTTCTTTAAGATTTGAGAAGAACCAGGCTCAAAGTCTTATTTAGAAATATTTAAATCTGCAAGACATGCCTTAGCAAAAGTACTATGACACTACAATGAAAAGGATTGGAAATAAACTTTTTTTTTTCACTTTTGTAGTGTAAATCTTCACTGTGCTATGATGCAAGTGTTTTTCTGCATGACCTATTCCAGCCAACTTCCATTACAGAGCTCCATGCATTAAATGACTCCTCCAGAGACATTGGTGTATGCTTCTTTCTCAAAACTGTCTGCATTTTTCAGTTTAGGAAGGTCTACAGAACTTTCTTAGAAATTGGTACCCATTAACCCCAAAGCTAAGAAAGCAACAATATGTAAAAGTGTAGTCAGCTAATGGCATATAGTAGACTATAAAACATATAGTCAAAATGGACAAGGTAATAATGAACAGGTAAAAAACAGAGTTTAAATTGTGAAAATATTATGTTCCTTCAAGATTTTAATTTTTAGTGTCCTCTACTTACCATTAGATTATCCCTGTCAAGTTGCTTTGTTAATGTTGGTATAAACTGCATACCTATAAAAACAGAGTTTATTAAAGCGTCTTTTGGTACTTTATAGCTACAAGGTTTGTGGGGTTCTTTTGGGTTTTGGTTTTGCGCTTTTATATATATATTATTATTTGTCTGTTTGTTTTGTATTTTTTTCTTTATTTAAATGCTTATTGTTTTACTCTTGCATAATTTTCATCCCAGGGTATCTGAAATCATTAATCATCAATCCAATATTTCTCCCACAATATACTTTTAGAATCAAGTTCCATGACTTTTAAGAGTTATGCTTACATTAGAAGGATCAAGTGGTTTAAATTTCAGTACCTATTAAAGAAATTTCATTATCCAACCAGTTCCATTTAGATGCAGTGTTACTGTTCTTTTGTTCTTTGATAATCTATACCAGATTTTGCAGTATTGCAATTCTCACCAGTAAAATATCCTCTGAAAGATTTTTCCTTTCTCGCTCTCTCTTTTTTTTTTTTTTTTTTTTTAAGGACAAAAAATGACCTATCAGTAATCTACTTTACAAATTCTGAACAGAAACATCATTATCTGTTATACTAGCTATGTTTTCTAAGGATTTATCGTGTCTGAAAACAGCTGAACCAGCTAAACTTGTGGGATGAGATGTCTATCTATATACCTGACTTACCCTGTCACTTCATTGGAAACATTCTGTGAAGAAAAGAGTATTTTAAAAACACACTTGGTGTTTAAAACGTGCTTACAGGTTAAAAATAGGACAGAGGTTAAAATATCTGATCTCCAAAATATTGTCATATACTGAGGACTCTGATGCCTGCTGTTGTTGCAGTAGGGATGACACAGAAATCCAAAGAACAAAGAAACAAGAAAAACAGCAAACTGCATACTGCCTTGCAAAACTTATCGCCTATTGAAAAGAAGAACAGCAGCAGCAAGTAGAGGTATATGTCTCATTCTTGTTCATTTAAGTTGTATGAAAAAGTTTACAGTATCCATACTCCATGGCAAAATGGTCTCATAAGCAATGAACACTGAAGTTCCAGGTTCTATTAATATAATATTCAGAGGTCTGCTAGTTACAACAGCTATACACCAGTTTTGAGGACGGTTATAGTTTGGTATCATGCACATTAGAATGTACTGACATCATGTATGTACATCATACTTTATCTTCTGCAAGACAATTTGCATTCTTGGAGTTACAGGCTTCAAGTTTTTCTCTTTTAGAGAAACTCCATCAAAATGAGATATACCATCAAAGCTTAAATCCAGAGCTATTGAGCACATCAGACCTGATCCAACAGAATACTTAAAGATGCTGACATTTAAATCCATGAAAGTTACATATTTAATGTTTATCAGGTGCATAATTTTAATGTCAGGCTATTCATTATTTTTCTTTATTAATAAGAAAATTTCCCATGGTTCTTTTCAAAGTGTTCCAAGAATCACAGAATTTTACTTTTTTCACTTTTTATTGCAAGTGTCATCCCTGCTTCTGCAAGTTCTTGTGTTCAAGTAGCTACTAAGGCAAGAGGAAAAAGTCTTTTTGAGTCTGTAAACACAGGCATTCCCAACATTTTACAGTGAGTTTTACTTAACTACTACAATTTACCTTAAAAGCACAAAAGGAATTATTGAAGTGCAAATAATACTTTGTAACATGATTGTTGAGCAGAAGTTTAAAAAGCATTTACTGTACTTCACAATTTTTCTTCATACTTTGAGAACTTATCAAAACCTTTTAACAGGGAGTTGTTAGAGAAAACACTTCTTACAATAACCGGTCTAGTAAATCAATGATTAATAACAGGAAATTTATATTTTGCTTTTAAGTTTTAGTGCAGAGTGAGCAATGCCTATGAATAGAAACTCTTATTTAGCATAAAATAAGAAAACAAAAACACTTTAAAAGCTTAGAAGATAACTTTGTCTTCATTGTAGAATGAATAAGCTATCTAGAATGATAATGAGTGATCTCAATTTTAACATGTTTAAGAGCAGACAAAAAGCATCTAAAAAGTTGAGATAAAATGAAATGTAACCCTGTCCTTATTTTCATACCTATTTTTTCTAGCTCCTGCTTTTATTCCTTTAAATTTTGTTAGTTTTATGTCAATCTATTTTTCTATTTACATTAACAGCAAATGAATTCATTAATTAAATGTAATTATATGAGACATACATTTTATCTATGGATGCTCAGCATGTAAAAGAGGTGATTATCATTATTTAGGAAATGATTGAAAATTCAATCTGCACCCCCTACTGCTAGTTTTGATGGAACAAATATTCTGGTGACACATAATCTGCCCCTTGCTGCAACTTCATCTAACTTGCAATCAGGGTAAAGAAGTCCAGCATATCTATTCTCTGTCCTTTTCATTCTGAAGGTCTTACATCCCTTCTAATAAATTTTCTACCTACTGAATCATATTGTAAGTCTGGTGCTTGAGCATTTTCCAAGTAATCCCTATCATCTTCATATATTTATGCTCATTTATTTACAGGAAAAGGAGTACAAGCTAAAATGAACTCCTAAGTACATTAGAGTTACACTATCACAACAAACTGCTGACTGACCTACCTAATGGATTGAAAATCTTCCATCACTATAGGGGAGAAAAAAATTTTGAAAAAACTTCAGAGAAAGGGCTTGCCCAGTTGTCTATAGATTTACTAGCAAAGACCTTGATAAGAATGTTTAAATAATTTTTCAGTCCAAACCAGAAGAGTGGTCTGGTGATGAACAGTGTTCTGACTTAAAATTAGAAGGTGCTCAGATAGGCAGCTGCAATTATATCAGCAGTACAAATCTCAACAGCCTGCCACAACTAGCAGGCTGTAAGTCTGCCCAGCTGTCCCTTCCCCCACTGTGAATTTCCACAATACAGCATGCTCCAGTTCATCTAGTCCACTATTACATCTCATACTCTAGCCTACTCTAGAGGTGTCAGAAGAAGATGTAAGAATTCCCGTAAATAATAATTATGGTGAAAAGAACTTGCCCACAGAGAAAGTTTTTTTCCATAACCCATGACATTAGTAGTTGATTAAAGCCTTTCAGAGTGAAATTTTATGTCCCTTTTAAGTGATCTTTTACCCCAGGAGGTAACTACTTCTCCAGATTATATACAACTCCTATTAATCCTTAAAGCCAAGGATAACTTTAAACAATGCATATCAAGATTAGTTTTGCATTGTATTTATAGTACCAGATGTATCTAAAGTAGGTAAAACAAGCCACTGTAAAGAAAACTGGGCTCTTCTCCTCAAAGTCAGACCAAAATTTCAAAACCAAATCAGAAAATCTCATCTGCCTGCTTCCTCATTTCTAGTTACAAAATACTGTTTCTCACTTTAAAGGGATACCAAAAAATAATTCATATCAGCTGCCAAGACACAAACAACTTTTTAGACATCATGGTGTCTCCATATGCTGTCTGATAACTAAGTTTTAATTAAGTGCTATCTGGTATTACTTTCCCTTATGCTACCTAAGCAATAAGATGTCTAAAGAAATCCTTGCACCCACCTCTTCTGGAAAATATGGCTAGCTTTTTAAGGTATGTATCTTCCTCAAGCTAAATTTGATTTGATCCATTGGTTTCCACTTCTCCTGTGAAAAGTAGGCAGGAGTAAGGTCCAGGGCCACCTTCTAACTTTTGACAACTTTTGAAAACTTAGTATACTGCTAGGCAAAAGTTTAAAGAGTCTTGAGTTCTCAGAAAACAAGGACTACCCTTTGTAGAAATAAAAGCATGAGGGGATTCAAGCTTTTCTTGTATGCTGTCATCTTTGTTTACACAGCATTCTGACTCATAGCTGGGAAAGGCTAAGATCTTTCTCCATGATGCAGCATTTTTTTTTTTTCTCAAGTTCCAGTTAGGGGAAAGACAGAGCTTTGGGCTGTTTCAATACCATATATGAATTATTCTTTGTTCTGAACTAAAATGGAGTCTCTATTGCCCATAGTTGCATTTAGGGTTTCAGCAAGAGCTTCGCTTTTTCACCAATCTGGAGACACACATTAGTAAGAAGAAAGCACATGCTATTCCACTGAAAATGACAAAATTTTAATACCTTCATACTCAAAAGCATTAGGAAAATAATAGAGAATATAAAGGATGGGGGTGGTCTTAAGAATATTTTTGTCATGTCTGCCAGGGCTTGATATACAATGCAGTGGAATCTGAATGCTGTAATATTTGAAATATTTAAACTATTTCTTTTCTGCTATAATTTAATTAACATAATGTTCTTCTGTAGATGTGATTTTTACACATACTGCTTCTTTAAAACAGATGGGATTAACTGATGCAACAAAATGTTTGCTAGAATAGTGAACATTGAACTGCCCCCAGCAGACAGCAGGAACAGGGTATCATTTCTTTGGGCTGTCTTGTTATTTGCAAAGTGGAACATATCTTGTTACAACAAGGCACAAGTTAATTTAAGCAGTCACAATAACAGAGTTGCTGCACGACGTCAGACAGCTGAAAAGAATCCTTCTGGTTGTTCAAAAGGCCAGAAGTAGAGGAAATTTCATGGTTACTCTGTTTCTGGCAAATCTCTACCTGTGTCACAACTATAATATTCACCACATCAGACTTTGCTGTCATAACTAAAGTATTATTAGAAATAAATGGGAATAGGGCATGGATTATAGGTTGGGGAAACCTCTATTTCCAAAACATGTGTATTCATAGTTCTCAATAGAAGGAAAAAATAGTCACATCTACATGAAAAGCAAATCAACAGATTTAATCATATGTTTCCAAACCTGAACTTCACATGAAGGTTTTTTAAAAAGTAATTAAGTTTTTACACCACAATTCAGAGTACATTAAAAAACCTCTGCATTATTGTTGGAACTGAACCTCCCACAATGCCTAACATTCAGCGACCTTGTCCTACGAATATCTCTAATATGGCATGTGCTAAAAATAATACAATTACAGATGCAAAGAATTACCTAAAATAAGGGAAGCAGTTAAGAGACATTATTTGAGCAATCTGTTACATGACACAAACTGTTGTGAGAGCTTGTAAGCCCTCTTGGTCAGTAAACATTAGTTATGAAGGAAAAACAACTTAAAAAAGTAACTCTTTGAATTCAGGAACCAAAATAAAATTTTAGATACTAAAGAGAATGTAAAAGTATGAAAATGTTTTATATCAGAAAACAGTAACATAATACCTAGTACCTCCTACAGTATAATATTATCAAAAGTCATGAAAAGGGCTATCATTGATACATGGGATAAGTTATAGCAAGGACAGAGAGATATAATCTCAAAACACAAGATACTGATCCAGTTTGTTCTTTGAAAGAGCAAAGCAGAGAATCTGCAGCTATCAAGGCTACACATTCTAAGGACAATTATATTTTACAATAATCCTTTTTACATTTAGTTCTGTCTTCAAAAACACTATTCACTGGTACTATTTAAGATGGATCCATTTGTATATTTGTATATGTGTGCATATGCGTGGGTTGGGAAAGGAAATAGGAAATAAATGTACAACAAAGGTTAAAGAAGCTGGGGTTACTTTCTCCACAAGGATGCATGGTGACAGGACAAGAGGTGATCAACAGAAGTTGCTTCAAGTTATCTGTTAGGATAGAAGACAAAATTTTTAATGCTGAGAGAATAAAACACTGGACTAGGCTGTCCTGAGAAGTGATTGAATCTCCCTTGCTTGAAATATCAAAGTTTTATCTTAACAGGACTCTGAATAACCGTTTTATAAGACTGCTTTCAATAGAAGTTTGGACCTGATTGATCTCACTCCCCTGATTCCTTCCCTAGTATTGCCTATAACATATAAATTTTGTCATTAAAAAGTTAGCTTTGTATGATCTTTTCAAAAGCACCTAAAAGCAGATTTTGAACCCAAGAAAGCTATTTTCATATATAAGCATTGTTCTGAAAGCTTTTAATTGCACATCTTCCCTCTCCCCAGATAACAGATGGAGTGATCATACGGCCTTAAAAGACTCTGTTATATAATCGATCTTTCATTCCTTTAAGCACCTTTGAGTTCCTTCATAATCACAAGTCATTAATCCTTTTATTGTTGTAAATGGTACAGTATGAATGAATTCTACTGAAGAAGTAACAAAGAGATATCAAGGCAGTATACAAATACTTTAAGTACAATTTTAATATAATCTGCCATTTCCTTCTAATATCTTTGAAAATAAATAAATTGGTGAATTTGAAAATACAGTAAATTGGTGATGATGTCAGTATGTAAGCCATTTTTATGGAAGGAGCCACCAGTCCTGTGTTCCCATGCAAGAAAATCCTGTCAGCACAACTAATAGATGTCGGATGAATAAGCTTAGAAGAGAAAACAAGTTCACTGTCAAAACCATGTCATCAGCCCACAGGCCTATTTGTAGTGATATTACACACTCCATTGCTTCCAGTCACAGACCAGGATAATCAGAATCCATGTTCAGAGTCATCTGATCTTTCAAAATTTGACACAGCATAGCTAATACTCCACCAGAATTCAGAAACTGTGCTGGATTTTAAAAAGCAGCTTTATTTTTGTGCCTTGCATTTGAGGCAGATTAAATAAATGAAAATCACAAGGCTATCAGGTCATTATTTGTACATTACAGCTGTTTAGTTAGAGTTGACAGACACACTTTGTAGGGCCTGTTGACTGATTAAGAGGCAGAGTAAGTCTGAGAGTCATAAAAGGACAAAGGCGGGGGAAGGATTATCAGAAAAAAATGAAAGGCTGATGGAGTTAATCACTAGAAATATTTGTATTTCTACACAAGTCACAGATAGCATCTTAAAAAAAAACCAAAACCAAAACCAAAAAATGCAGAAAGGAAACTCGATGAGCACATCGCAGATTTGAAGTTGGAATCAGAAAAAAAGTGTTTGCTGTTGTTCTCCATCAGAATACTGGACTGAATCTTCTGCAAGATGAAGAACAAGCAAAGCAGAATGAAAGGTAAGATACTGAGGCATTCAGAGTAAAAATGATTTTTACCCTTCTCTAAGCATTTTATTTCCAAGTAGTGTCTATTTTACCTCTTTATCAGAAACTGCATGTCATTTTTTTTAAGCCATCTGTTGCAGGACAATGAATAATGTAAATATTGCTTATGTTGTTTGCAGGAATGCACACATGCATTTGGAATACTTCCAAATTAATTCTAGAATGTAGAATTCATTATTGTAGAAGATTATGCATAATTTTCATATAAATATAATTTCATTTCTGAGTTAAAATTACTAAGTAGTTTATGATTTAAAGTGCAGTCTCAAATTAGAACTTTCATTTATACATTTGCCATATTCAGTGCTGTAAAAATATTTTTTTATTCCTTTAATAAGGTTATATGGCCCATAAACAGTATGTTCTTAAATGTTTGCATTTTGAAATAGTAAAGAGCAAAAATTAGGAATCTCAAAAACAATGTTATGAAAGGACTTTCTTTAGTGAAAGAAAATCCAATTATTTTACTTCCTTTGTTTTGTTTTTTTTTTTTTTTAATTTCATGCTGTGCATATAGAAATAGCTTCAAGTGACAAGTTGTTTTCAAAGTAAGATCACTAGCAAGATACAAAATGTAAAAAACTTTTTTTTTATTTTTTAGAATATCAGGGAGCAGGATATAAAAATAAGTAGTATAAATACTAAATTTTACTAAGTACTCTTGTCAACTCATTTATCTTTTCAACAGCTTTGTGACAAATATTTAGAATGTCTAGAAACTTGTATCTAAGGAGTACAGCTGGAACACAGGTAGGGGAATTAAAGCAATAAGTATAAACACAGATATTTTAAAGAAACAGAATAGGTAGTGCTAAAAAAGTGCAGTTAACTGTTTTTATAGCAAGGTCTTTGAGGTTTGTTATTCTTTCTATGATACATTTACCTATTCTTTTTAGGCAATACAATTAGTAAAAACATACAAAAATAAAAGTTCTACTTGTAATTTTTCTGTCACAAGATGGTGAAAGTTTTTACTACTGCAGAAGATTCCAATAGAATAATTTTAGAAACTGCTGCATTGCCTTCAAACATCACTATTCTACTGGTGGCAAATCCTTCTTGAAACTATGATAAAGCCACAGGAAGTACTTAATTTTACGACCATACAAACACTAACTTCATTCTGCGTTATGATAGTTCTTCACTACCTGTATTTTACTAATATATGGTAAAATGAATGAACTCTATGTTATCCATATTAACGTTTATTATGGAGCTGTATATGTTAATGTTTGTCCATGTTAATGATGTTTAAATTGCCAAAAGACAAACATTTTAAACTAATTTAAAGTATTCTTTCACTTGTAATACAGGTAACTGGCATTTGGTTTTGTGTGTCAACTTGTTAATATATGCAGCTCATGGATGTCCCAACAAATGCCTATGCAATACAGCTTCAAAGACTGCAGACTGCAAGAATAGAGGATTTACTGAAATTCCTGCCCATTTACCTCATGAAATTCAGATACTACAGTTGCAGAATAACCATATTTGGAGAATCAACCAAAATGCATTCATTGGAACACCTTTGCTCAAAATCTTAGACTTGTCTAATAATTCTCTCTCAAGTTTGGCACCTGGTGCTTTCCAAAAATTACGGTATCTACAAGTTCTCAATCTAACCAGAAATTTGATTCATTATATAGAAAATAAGACTTTCAGTTTCCTCCCACACCTAAAAGAACTGGATTTGTCATCCAACAGCATTGTACGTTTGCCTGACACTTTTGGGAACAGCACAGGGAATATAACATTGCTGTCTGTGAAGCATAACAAACTTCAGAAAATGGAAAGAGTTCTACTCGAGTCACTTCCAAACCTGAAAGTGGTTCTTTTCAAAGATAATCCGTGGCAATGTAATTGTAATGTCTTTGGCCTGAAACTCTGGCTGGAGAGCTTTTTATACAGAGGTAAGGAATTCTCATTACATACAATGCACATGAGAACACTTAGCAGCCTCTAACTGATTTCAC
The DNA here is from genome assembly GCA_025447755.1 of Corythornis vintsioides. Lineage (NCBI taxonomy): Eukaryota > Metazoa > Chordata > Aves > Coraciiformes > Alcedinidae > Corythornis > Corythornis vintsioides. Next base: position 3,496 of record JAOEGS010004792.1, on the reverse strand, counting down.
TACTACAGCTTAACAGTTTACCCCACAGCTTAGATCATCCCCTCAAATACACACTTTAATATATTCTAATGAATAGATCAGAATATAGGTGCACTCATAAATACAGGTGGCAAACTAGAATCGTAGAGAAACTTTTTATTAGTACAAAGTGAAAATATATACTGACTAGTATATACATACACAATCTGGAAATACATAAGTGCAGTGTGTGTATGCACATATACCCATATCTATATAACAAGTATACTTGTGCACATACACTTAATTTAATTCTACCAATATATCTTTGCTAGAAAGCAACCTACTGTTTAAAAGATTTTTAACTGATGAATGAGGATAAACATCAAGACATATATCAATATCAATTTAGCTCCAGAGAACTCAAGTTTCTAATTCCTCTATAAATTACCACTTAGTAGCTCATTAATATACTTTAGCTAAAAATTTATGTTACACCTTGAACATGTTTACTCTTGTCTAGTATTGCTTTCTTATTTGTTGTTAACCAAAAGAGGTACTAAATACATTGAAAGTTTCCTGAAATTATAAAAATATGTATTGGCATAAACTGGGAAAAAGTTAATTTTTCAGCTTTAAATATATCCATGAGTTATGTTTTAGAAAATATAATTTAATTGTAAAGGAATTATTAAATGAAGTTAATTTTTTTTTTCTCCCAGGAGGTTTGTTTAGACTCTGAAAACTGAGAACAGCAGGACAATTTGCTTTTCTCAGGCTTTGATGCTTGTATGTGATCAAACTTCTGGTTACCTATCTGTGTATGATAGTGACATGGAGCATGTTCCAACAAAGCATATATGAAGAGGGTCCAGGTTTCCTGTGATTGAATGGGTTGCCATTTTCAAGCATCAGAACAATACAAGCCAGCTGGAAAACTGCATGGACTATGCAGAGACACAATTATTACAGGAATACCCTCTGGGTGAGGTAAAGACTCTGCCAGAAGCAACTTTTTAGAAAATACAAAAGGTTAAACTCCTCTCAGGTTTAAAATCTTAATATTTTGGATTGGTAAAATGGTACATTATCCCAGAGCTTTAGTACTATTATGCTGGAACATCTCCCTACAACAAATTTCAGCAGAGGTTCTGACTTTTCTGAACAGAAGAATGTAATGACATAAGCTAAACATATCCGATTATCTTAATTACTCTGCAAGCAACAAAAGTACTGCAATTTATTTCAAACCCAACATTTTTTAGAAATTCAGTGTTGCCCTTACATCTTTCCAAACTTTACACAGATTACTTAAATGAAGTGCTACAACACATTCATTTTTGCACCAAGTTTTAAGGGAATCTCAACTACTATATTCTCTTTTACATTTCCCTAAAATTACTCGTGAATCACATGAAGAAAAATTAGTTAATTGCACATTAATTCTTCCCATTACTCACAGTGTGTACTTATGATAAAATAGTACTGTGGCCCTACAGATATTTCTTACAAGACCTAACAAAACATCACTAGAGAAAGAACATTGTCTGAATGTAAAAATATTGACTGCTATGCGCAGTATAACTCTAATTTTTTTCAGTATTTTTAGCTAAATCCAGCTCAGGCAACTACATCCTTCTAAACAATTATAGGGAATGCTTCTGTTCAAGTGGGACTCCAGAGTTCGATTCCAAGCACGCACATTCACTTAAAACCATAGAAGGACCACAGTTGTAGCATTTGGAGTTTTATCTACATCTGCTTTCAAACAAATACATTGGAGGTGTCTGGAACCATGCTTTGGATTTGCCTATTAAAGACCAAGGGACAAGCTGCTATGCTCATATCTGTCTTGGAATATCACCAATATTTGTGGAGTAGTCTCCAGATGGCAGTTTGGTTCCATCTATTTACTAATTTCTCGAACAGAGTCTTCTCAGGATTAAAATTTATATATCTGTCATTAGCTGACACAGAAAAGAGGAAGAAACTTCAGATTATTTGATTAGTTAATTTTTAAAAATATGTAAACATTGTTTTTGGCCTTAACTCCTGGACACACTTCAACCCTAAAGCCATGATGTATAAACTAATTAGAAACCTGAGGGCTACATTTGATGGGTGTTCCTATATATGCCAAGGAACAAATGAGTGATTTACCAGGACTGAGACTTCCTACTTCAGTTCCTGTTATAGTAAAAGCATCCTTTGGGAGAGAGCAGAACCTGGTTCTGAGCAATCATAGAATTTACCATTTGAGCAGGGTAGTAGATTGATTAAACTTAACTCCTTTAGATATCTGTATATTTCCTTACCATGAGCACCACTTCAAAAAAATAGCTCATGTATACATACAACTTACTGAACTTTCTCTTCGCTTCATTACACTTGACATATGATGTCAGAACAATGATTATTTCATGGAATTTTTCTATCACATGTGAAATCATGACTAACTATATTGTTTCCATTTCTCTTCATAAAAGAAATTCCTATATTAATTTGACGGGAATTAATTTGCTCTTAACATCTTCCTTTTGTACCACTGTTGCTTTTACTTTTACACCCATAAAATTATAGATTACTTAATTTCTGATTGCTTCTTGCAAATTCTTACATGAATGTAAAAGTGTAATAACCTCACCATTGATTTACCTGGAAAAAGATTTTAAAGATATAGTTATAACACTTTGAAACTATAAGGTCAGATCTTATGATAACAAATTTTCTTCAGGTTTCTGTTAATTTTACATTAAGATAATTCAGAAACCACCAAACCTTAAGACCAGTTTTTTGGGTTTTGTTGGGTTTTGTGTTTTGGTTTGGTTTGGTTTTTTTTGTTTGTTTGGTTAGTTGGTTTTGTTTTTTTGTTTGTTTGGTTTTTTTCTTTTGTTTGTTTTTGTTTGTTGTTGTTTGTTTGGGGTTTTTTGTTTGTTTTGTTTTTTTTTTCCAGGAGGAATAAGTGATGGCATTATCTGCTCAACACCAGGAATTCGGAAGGGAAAAGACCTTCTCAAAGTCCCCTATGAGCTGTTTGGGGCATGCCCTCTAACAACAGCTCATGTTCATCTGTCAAGCATTCACCACCATAGCTATGAGCACAGGAGTTCTCTGAAGCATGTACATCACAATGAACATGGGGAAAACAGCCGTTCAAACTGTGAACCCAAACCAAAGCCAAGGCCTGTTAGCTTGCGTCATGCAATTGCCACTGTAGTAATAACTGGAGTTGTCTGTGGGATTGTGTGTCTAATGATGTTGGCAGCTGCTGTTTATGGTTGTGCCTATGCTGCAATTACTGCTAAATACCACAAAGAACATTTGGCCCCAGTAAGACAGCATAGGACTCCTCAGGAAAAAGAGCCATTTGATAGTTCCTTGGCTTGAGTTAATTCTGTCTTTGGTTTCTTGAAAATAAAATCCTCACTTCAGTTTGATTTAATAGTAAATACCTTTTTTCTTCTTTTCTTTTTCACATTATTTTACTAATGTAAATATATATATATTATTTGGAATTATATATTAAAACTTTATGTAG
>JAOEGS010004791.1:0-15228 GCA_025447755.1 Corythornis vintsioides | reverse complement strand
GCCACTAGTCACAGGCCTCCAGCCAGACTCTGCTCCACTGACCACAACTCTCTGAGCTCTGTCCTTCAGCCACTTCCAAATCCACCTCACTGCACAATCACTCAATCTGCACTTCTTAAGCTTGGCTGTGAGGATATCATGGGAGACAGTATCAAAAGCCTTGCTGAAGTCAAGAAATACCACATCCACTGCCCTCCCCTCATCTATCCATCTACTTGCATCATCATAACAGAATGCTAACAGAAATGAGAACAAAACACTCACACAGAGGAAATTACTATTGTGATGTTTTTAATGGTGAAACTGTCATTGCTACAAATGTATCATTGTTTTAAAGTGCACTTTAATATTAACAATATTGCATCTTAATATAGTACTGGTGTATTTTCCTGTGTCCTAAATAAAAAAGAATACTGAATTGCCCATGGCCACAGATGCTATTGAAAATAAACTGAAAGAGAGCATCAGAATGAATGCCTTTCTATGTATGCTGCATTTTAAAAACGTTTGGAAATCTATTTGCTTACATGTCGAGAACCATGTCTTATTGGTATAAGTTTAAGTTTAAGCAGAGGAATAGTTTAACTGGTTATAATGGTATTATTCCAGTGTTTATTAAAAGTGGTTTACTGGATGGGCAAAATTAATATATTGAACTATACAAGTGAAATAAAAGCACCTTTGCAAATTTATTTTTTTCTGTCTTGATTACTTGTGCCTTTAGTCACACAGCATTCCAAACCCAAAACATTACTGTGTTTCTTACAGTTCTTAAGTCTACTGAAATTGAGATATTATATTCCAAGTTCTTCACATACTTTTGAAAATTTAATGATGATGAATGCTTTCACTTCTTTCTAAGGAAATCCTGTTTATGAAGTTGAAAATATATTTCTTTCTTCCAGGAAAGAAGCTTCATCTTCCTCTCTGGAGGCACTAATATTTCTATATGATAGATAGATAAACAAATGGGAACCTCTTATATATTCTTTCACTTGAGAGAAAATACACATTTCATTTTTCTCTCCAGCTGTTTCACTTCTGCTCATGTCATCTTTGGATATATAGGGAAAATATCCTAACTGTAGATTCCCATTATATGTAATCTAATTTGAGCCTTATGACACATTTTATTAAGACTTCTAAATGACTGCTTAGATGTTAAAAGACATTTATATTTTTATTTAATCTGTGGAAGTCATAAATGCTAATCGTCAATTCATATATCCAATCTTTACCCTTGCTATGTAAAAAATGTCTTCTTTATATAAAGCTTATTTCCAAATTGTTATAAAAGTGATGGCATGCTAAACAGCAAAGCCAAAAATTGTTATGTAAAACATATTTTAAACACCTGGTTCATTTATACAATTTTTAAACATAGAAGGTATTGCTTTGCTATATAACAAGATAAACAACTACTAATAAAATGATGGCTTGTGATACACAAAAACATAGCTTAAAGCTGGAGATGTAATTGTCCTTACAGGTGAGAAAGCTCATGTTAGGAGTCACTTCATAGAAATAATATGCACAGATGAGTCTTTGACAAAAGAAGCAGCATAAAAAATCAAACAGGTCTGTGAAGGGTAAATACAGAAGTAGGGAAAAAAATCTTCCAGTCATGCCAATTTTGGCAATATACTTCTGCTTTTAACCTTACAATTTACCCATTTAGATGTTGATGGATTTCCATATAATGAATGGCCAGTGCATATATCAAAAAAAGCCACACTGTGGAAACAGTGAGTTGAATATATTCTGAATAGATCAGGTCTACAGCACAAAAAGTTTACCTATGTTTGTGTCAAGTTTTTCCCAGCATGACTCAAACATGCTGTGCATTTACATTGCAAGTTTGCATATGTGCATATATATGACTCCAGAGATAATAATCTTTTTTGGAGAACAGATGACTAAGAGTTTGAGCAGTCTGACCATACCCCTAAGTAGGAACATAGCATTGCCACTCAGTAGTAACCCAGGTATGGACTGTCTCTTTGGGATGTTCTCTAGGGCATCACTGAATTCCTGGAGAGAATAATGGAAGTTCCCACTGCCTGCTCTTCACTTAAATTCCTGTTGACTGTAATGGCATATCAGGAGTCATGGCTTCAGTCTGTGAGTGATGCCATGACACAAACATAAGGAGTATCACATCTCTATTATAACTTGAGGCCTTATATGGCTGGTGTAGCTCCTCCCAAACATTACATGCACAATATGGAAACTTGGACAGATGTTGTGGCACTACACAGCAGCAAAACTGAGTTTGTAGAAAGTGTTCTCCCTAGATTCATTGTATACCCTTCAGATACTTTTCTAAGCAGGTGGGGCAGGTGCTCCTTCTCCAAATACAGAGTATGTTTTGTGAGAAACACAAAATGAAGAAGTTTGTACTTCCCAAAAGTTTTAACTCCTGGAAGTAGAAGATACAAAGGGTTTTCCTGACTGATGGTTCTCACAAGCAGATGCATGGTATTTAGTCAAAAGAAACATACTAACTTGAATAACTATAGCATGTAGGCCACAATACTGTTTGCTGAGTGATAAAATCCTTGGAAAGGTAGCTATAGCTACAGGAAGAAAGAAAATATATAGGTTACTTATAAGAAAAGTTCCCTGACAAAATGACACATTATCCAGTGAAGTGATTTTCCTGAGGGAAATGATGGAAATGCCATCCCAAGCAATTTTTTTTTAACTGAACTTGACAAAAGGAAATGTGCTTCAGGAAAAATCCTGTATTTATCCTATGCCAAATAAATGTGCTGAGTACATTTCTATTTCTTAGATATCTTTGATTTTGCATCAGTTTTTGTTATGTATTAGAAAATCCTTTAAGTATATAAGCTGACTGGGCAAACCCAAGCAAAATTATTTTCATCATTCAGAGATAATCTTTCTTTCTAGATCATCTCTTATGGCAAGTAAAAATCAGGGAATCTGTTCAAATTACTGACAAGTATTTTCTGGACATTTTTCTTAATGATATAGAATTAGTATACATACTTGACCCTTAAGTCTGGCTTTCTATTCTCTTTCAAATTAGAGTTAATATTCCTGTCTTTCTTGTTGTAATTTACTTTTTCTAAATTGCAAAAATAAATAAATAAATAAATTCATTCTGTATGCATCATTATTGCATAATTCTAATACTCTGAAATCTGTGATAATGAATAGCAATAATTTAGTGTAAAGTTCCTTTTCTTAGGCAATATTCAAAGCCAAGTAACAGGTAAATAAAAGGTATTACAGCACGTGTGACTCAGAGAGCAATTTTTCTGTGGTTTCAGGTTGTGTTGAAAGATACCACCACAAAGGAGTAGAATCAGAATTATTCTTGAATGATTGACCTGTTCATCTTGGTCTCTCTGCTGTTTACCATACATTTTCTTATTCATTTGTAAACAAAAAATTATCTATGCTTTAATGGAATTAAAATCCCCATATCATTAGAGTGTCAATTTATGGGAAGATTTCTGATTCCTAATTCATAGCCCTTCCATGAATAGGAATGACATTTCAAGAGTTTTGGTGATGAAGTCTATTTGCATTTTAAGAAAACTCCCATGGTTTGCAAATGGTGAACAGTGAAGATTAATGTAATCCTACACTGTCCTTTAGGTATGTTAGTCATTTCTGCTCAACCATTTTGCTGCAGTCTCAACAGAATGTCTGTCACAGAATAATATCTGTTACAGAACTGTTCATAAAAATTAAAATCTTTTCATTTTGCATTGCAATATTACAGAAGCAAAATGGCAGTTTCTTCACATTTAACAGACACTGTTTTACAAGTGTGCTGAATAACAAACAAACCTCCAGGGAGCCAAGTACCAAACTCAGGAACACATTTGTAAGGAGGCTGAGAGATGTATTTTTAGAAAATTGCTACGTAGGTAACTGGATACAATAGTTTTTACAGACATGATGATGCCTGACACTAACGGTCTTTCTTTTGTTAAGCAAAGGAAAGGCTCATTCTGCTCATGTTCGTATGAGCCTGATCTGCATTACAGTAGTTTGTGTGTATTAAAGAGATTTTCTCCAAGGAATTGGCTTACTGTATTACGAGTGGAGAGAGGGTGGAAGGAAAATGGAGCAAAATGAAGGCTCTTCCCCACATGAATAATATGCTTAGTGTTATGTGGAATTGTGTTTACCTTGTTGGATTTTAAAAGCCTTTTCATTTTATGTCTTCTGCTGGTGGTAGCAAAGTAGAGGACCTAAATCCAGAGCCATACTTTATGAACGAATTGTCAAACATAGTTAGACTAGCTTGGGCTTCTGGTTAAAAATAAAAATTACTTTAAATTGATTTAAATAATTTAGATTGCAATTTGATTCTAAATTTCTTGATGGAGGTAAATGTAAACATTGTTGATACTAAGTACAAGTGATATATATATAACTAACATAAAAACGATAATTGATAAAATCTAACAGCAACAGTGGGTTTTTTTAAGGTTTATTTTTATATAGTATTAACTAGAGAAAAACAGGGGAGGTGATACAGAAAAAAAAATCTCAAGGAAGAGGTGAATCTCTTAAATCTGGCCTAAATAAACTTTTGTTATTTTTCTATGATGACACCTAGGACATGAAGAACAAGAAGTTTAAACTTCATTCACTTACATATCTGCTTAAAATAGTATGCATACAAAACCTTTTTTAAAAAAGGAAATCTTAGAAACCAAGGCTACAGTAACTTAAAGCAGCGAGTACTGTGATTTCTAGCTTCCACTAGATGTCACTACAGGACATCAGTTCAATTCAGCGCAGCCACAGCGCTGGAATTTCGACAGCTAGAAATGATACCTGTGTTTTTGTGTATAAAACTACTGTAACTGTTTGAACATTTTTTAAAAATGTAACAAGCTGGTAAACTTAAAGACGAAGGTTCTTAACAAATACAGTGTCAGGCTGCTTTCTGAATATCATTTGAGTAGAAAGTGCATCACCTAAGAAGTAATTTGTTTATCTTCCAGAGCATCAGGCTGAGCATCACAATATTTAATATAGCATAAGCATATGGATACTTTTTTATTTAGAACTATTAAATTAATCTTTTCAAATATTCAAATAAACATGCTAAAAATTAACACAAATCATCAGTTGAAATATTGACAGGTGTGTCTGTAACCAGTAGTAGAGGAAATAAGAGGTTTTTTGTTATAAATAGCAGTCTTGATTTCTAAGATTAATTTAACCATGAACTAATAAATGGACGACTATGAATAATCAAAAGTACTTTATTTTGCATGTGGTATTCAAGACTCCAAACTGGACATTCAAGTGGCACTATTTGTCTCAGTTGTCTGCAGATATAATCAAAATAATTTTGTAATCACATGTTGTTCATGAATATATACTGTCAGTATTTAACCAGCTGTAATGTTCCTTCAAAAGTTACTGAAATAATTATTTGGATAGCACGCTGCACTTTATTGCAAATAAAACGCTTTTTGAATAATGTTTCCATAAAACCTGTCAAATTTAGACTTTTAGAAATCATATGTATGGTTTGAGTTCATTAACTAAGAACAGCATTTAAGATCTAGTGTGATGGATGTATTTCTCATTCCAAACTTTACTGAAATTGTAGGAAGTGGGTTTACTATTGCTATGCAAAATAATTTGTAAAGCAGTATTGATTCTAATTGCTGCTGTGTCAGTGTGGTTTTGTGCTTGGGGTTGCATCATAGTAATATGAAGCTTTGATCAACAGAGTGCAATTTCTTTAATATTACTTTGTCAATTTTTATTTTAATGGAAATTAATAAGATTTTATCAGATTTATGTATTATTAAGTTAGCCTTGTATTGGAGATAGCAGATACTTGGTGATATGCCATATAATATGCCATTGACTGGAAATTGTAATCACTTTTTCCACTCCACCATTATAATAATTTTTATCAAAAATCACTTTAGAGACAATACCAGACTAAATAATATGGAAAACAACTGCCTATAAGAATCCAATATTATGTGCCCTTGTTCGTAAATGTAAGCAAATTCTAATGAGGGAGTGTTAGTTGTTAATATTAGTTGTCTGATATCCTACCCATGTTAACTGCACATAGTACCCATTACAATTAATAGGAACTGTAAATGCATACTGAAGAGAAAAAAAAAAACACCCTAGTATTTAAAGCATTTAATTTAGCTTCTTATAGGAATTCTCTAAATGGAGAGTGTATACACTGCAGGTCTAGCAAATTATGTCATAAATTATACTGGAAAGATATCAGACTACATTTAGGATTTAAATTTCTGTTTAATTAACTGCCCCAAACTAAAGGTGTCATTTAATTTGTCTTTACCAAGGCTTTCTAGCAGCTGGAACAGTACCATAAATTGGATACTGTCAGGGTAAAGTCGAAAAAAAATTTTAAAGAGTGAGCCCCATAGGAGACATGGACATGTTTCCAGCACCTCCAAAAAGTGCATGCTGTTCACATGTAGCAGCAAAGTATGCAATGTGATACAAAGTTTCTGTGGAATGGGACCTGAATGGGAGCTGTTGTCTGTCTAAACAACTTTAATACATCATTTGGAAGGCAAGATGACATTGTGGGTATATGGACAAGCCAATTGGCTACTTGGCATCCAAACTTTCATTTTTAACAAGTCTTTAGACCAAGCAGTTGTGAAGGAAACTGTGTATTTGACTATAAATCACAGAACATTGCCTTTCTGAGCTAATAAAGAGCAGAAGCAATAGCTGTGAGATGTGAACTGCCTGTTTTTATTTAGTAAAGAAAAGCCTCAGAAATACAATAAATAACACTGACTCCCAGAGATGAGTTGCTATTGTTCAGAAAGCCCTCTGGGAGGGCATCAACCTGTCTGGTCTTGGCAAATGGGGGAAGTCCCTATTGACTGATGGGTGGAAAACGTGACACCCATCTACAAGAAAAGCCAGAAGGAGGATCCAGGAAACTACAGACCTGTCAGCCTGACCTCAGTACCAGGGAAGGTCATGGAACAAATCATCTTGGGTACCATTATTCATCACATACAGAACACCCAGGTGATCAGGCCCAGTCAACATGGGTTTATGAAGGGTAAATCCTGCTTGATGAACCTGATCTCTTGATTGGTGAGACCCCATCTCAAGTACTGTGTGCAGTTTTGGGCACCTCAATACTAGAAGGATGTTGAGGTACTGGAAAAGGTGCAGAGGAGGGCAACTAGGCTAGCTAAGAGCCTGGAGAGCAAGCCTTATGAAGAGCAGCTGAGAGAACTGGGGCTGTTTAGTCTCAGGAAGAGGAGACTGAGGTGAGACCTTATTGCTCTCTACAACTATTTGAAAGGACTTGTAGAGAGGTGAGTGCTAGTCTCTTCTCAAAAGTAAACGATAGGACATGAGGGAATGGCCTAAAGCTTCATCAGGGCAGGTTTAGGCTGTACATTAGAAAAAAAACCCAACTTATTTGAAAGAGTTGTTCTGCACTGGAACAGGCTGCCCTGGGCAATGGTTGAGTCACCATCCCTTGAAGTGTTTAAGAGTTGTGTGGATGAGGTCCTCTGGGATATGTCTTAGGGGTGATTAGAGTTAAAGGTTTTCCAACTGAAATGATTCTGTGACTGTGATTCCTGCAACTGTATCAGCAGCTGATAGTTTCCAATTAGGATGAAATTATTTATACCCAAAATGTGACACATATACCACAACAGATTTCCAGGTGAATGAAACTTGACAAGCTGCAGACAGAAGTGGAGCCTTCTTGAGTACAAATGTGGTTGCTTCAGGCAGTACTGCTGAACAGATCGCTCTTCTCTAGCAATCTTGCATGCTGGAATATTTAAATTCCCAACAAAACTAGAGATATATATGAGGTATCAGAACATGTGGGCACTTTGCCTGTTCTCTGGTTTTAGCAAGCAAAAGTTGGATAGGAGCAATGGAATTGAGTTGAGAGGCCTTGAAATAAAGGATATGGTAGAATCTCTCAGGGAGACTAAGGGAAGCAACAGAGAGAAACTTTACCATGCTGTTGTTTTGCTTATATTCCTAATTCTTTCAGACTTCCTAACAGCTGAGCATATATGCAAGGCTTAAATTTTTGACTTTACATGTCATTTACCTTTCAAGTGACTACTTGCAATATTACAAGAAATAATACTAAATATAATGTCTGCTTTCTAACCCCATGTTAGAGAAGCTAGAATTAGATATAGGTCTTCAGTCTGTTGAATTCTACCCTGCTTGACAAGCACAAGTGTTCACAAGGTTAGGTCCAGTTAAAAACAATGTGAGCAGCGTTCCCTGGGAGACTTGTCCAACATGTAATTACCATAACCAAGGGTTTAGATCAATGAGAAAGTGACTACATTATTATTCTATATGAGTATGCCAGAATTATTTCCCTACTTTAGACAAGTTCTAATTAACAATGTTAGAATTTGTAAGTAATACAAGTTGCTGTGACTGAAAATCTTATTTCTCCCCTCAGGTATCAAAACAACCTAATAACAGGGGAGAATTTTGAAGTCACTTCAAGAATTTAAGAACATACTTACCCTTTCTTCATAGAAAGGATGGAGACATCTTTTAAAAAAGAAAAAAAAAAAAAAAAAGGTACAGTATTCAGGAGAAAAATGTGTGATAAAACACAAGAAAAAAGTCCTGTAACATTGTATTTGCTCTCTAACAGACACCATCAACAACTACTTGAGTATATCTTTTAAAATATAATTTAGTTATACTTGTTATCAGAGGCATGACTGGTGGTATTATTTGTGGAAAGGAATATATGATAGCTGTATGCTCTCCTTTTTGCAATTCAGTCTTGGCACCTTTGCCAGCAAAGCCTGTCAAGAAAGAAAATATCAATATTCCACATCACAGCTACTAAGCAGAGAGGAGAAATTCCCAAAAGTTAACAAAAAAATGTGCATTGGCAAAGGACATAAACTGTCCTTTTTATACTGTGCTTTGCTTTCTGTCTGCTTTAGAAGAAGGGATGCTGGAGTCTATTAAACTGAGTTAGTCAATAGATCTGAGTAGTCATGTTTCTGAAAACCAGAACCTATATATGCTCTATTGATTTAAGCAGTAATATATAATCTGTTCTCCTGGCTTTTCTATATCAAGACATTATTTACATCGGGGATGTTGGTCAAACATTCCCAGAAGGCGAGTGTAATGTAAACCTTAATAATATGGAAGCAAGCAAAACATTATCAAACTTGCCAGTAAATAAATGAAGCAGATCTATTTTTCCTGTTATGAAAAAGTATTTAATCAGGTAAGCTGAATGACAGATTTTCTCAATCACCATTTCTTCCATAGTTTGGTTGATACATGTAATGTCCAAGTTTCAACTAAACATTTTTATTTAAAAGTCTTGCATGTTTATGCATAACAGTATGCTACTGACATACCTATGATGCTTAAAAAGTATTTTAGTGTTGTGTAAATGTGTTAAGAAAATAAATATTGGTAGCACTTCACATATATTGACAAACAAAACCAGTTTTTGTTGTTTCTACAGCAACATCATAGTACAGTCATAATTAAATCTTCATATGACTTTTTTTTATACTAAGTTGCAAAATCCTGCTGAAGAAAAAGAATCATTACAGCTTGGTTTGGTGTCCTGACGATTGGCTCCTGCTGCTTCTTGTATTTACTACATTTGATACTTCTTCCTGCTCTCATAGAATAAGAATTTTTAACACATTTCATACTTGCGGTCCCTGATAGAACTGTTATCCTTAAATTCATTCAGCATACAGAAAATATTGAGTGATCAGCATTTATATAACACACTTGAGAAGAGTACGGAACAGCAGAGATTAACCGTTCAAAGATCAGTGAGGCAGATGACAGAATAACATTTTCCCTAGAATTTAAAATACAATATTGCTGATATGCTATAAAGAATTCTTGTTTTATTACATAAATAACAATTAATGCAATCAAGGGAAGGGCAAAACCCTAACAATGTCCCTTTTTCCATCATTGTCAGATTAGCAGCAGGGACTTTTCTTCACTGTAAATAGGATTAAACAAGACAGAAATCAAATCAGCCAGTGCATGTGCATATATGCAAGCAACGTAAAAATATTAATACAAATTATTCCCTGAAACTGAAGAGCAAAGTTACCTAATATGTCTAATGTGCTTGTTTTTTTCTTTCTTCAAACGCTTCTCTGAATAGCTATATGAACCAAAATTCCTACACTTTCACACAGATTATATTTTTCTCTTCCACTTTAGTTTACTTCAGGAACAATAGTCCAAGATAAATTAATAAGTAGAAACACCTATATGATACATATTTCAACTGTTTCTTACTAAAATACTCATTCTATACCTGAAGGTGTTGTTTCCTGCTACTTCATATTCTTACTTCTACAGAAATGGTGATACTTTTATCAATAATTTATACAGTAAGGTGAATAGTTTTTAAATAAAATGTCAAAAAATAGCACCCAAGAGGCATATACAGTGCATAAGGCTACACAATAGAACTTGTGTTCCAAGCTGGGTCATGTGACAGACATGCCCATCCGTTTGACAAGTCATGAGATTGTGTAGAGGAGTTGTCTTCTTGTTCAGGATCCATCTCTCCTGCTCTCCTGATGAGTTCAGAGATTAAGGAAAGGACAATGTTATTCCTCAGGAAATGTGGCAGGGACACAGTGATTTGATTTTTTTTAGAGGTAATACATCCCTTTGAAAATCTGAATTACATGAAATCGATCTTGCTTGTGTATCGTTTGCATTCCACGTCACACAAATTTCTCAGTATTTTTGATGGCTATTAAAAAAGGTGCTTGTACTTTGTGCTTATGCATTAAAGTTTCTTAATGCTTATGTTGTTGCACCCTAGATTAGTTGGCTCCTGACACTTACATGTTGGTGCGTTTCAATGTTTCTGCTTCTATACAGCTTGCAAACATTTTGAGGAAAGAAATCCTGATGAGAGAAGCTATATGCTAGTAAATGTCAAGTATTTATAAAAAACAACTCAATATCTTTGCTCTCTGACTTTAATTATGTTTCAGAATTAGATGCTGGTTTATAAGCACTCTGAAAAAAGAAGACGAATATGCCAATCTCAGTATCTGACAGAATGCTACTATTCCCACTTAGAGTGGCAAAATCCATTATCCTTTGGCTGTGTTTTTTAAAGTACTTCTGTTTTTTGTTCATTATGCTGTTTAGAGTGGTCTTTAGTTTTCATGGTTTAACATTATGTATATCTTAGTTTCTTGTTTCATTGTTTCATTGCTGCCACCTGGATAAATATTTTTTTAGGCTCTCATTTGAAGTCTAGTTAGCAAGGACAGTTGTCAGTCACGTGTGGGCAACTGTCTTAGTCAACAACATCAATATTGTGATATTCAGTTGTGAGCGTTCTTCAGCACGTAAGTTAATTATGCATCAGGAAACATTTTCAATAATTCCTTGAAAATTTGCAGTCATTTAACAATTAAACACTTATCTAACAACTTACACTGATGTAACATGAAGTTAACAGGTCATGGAGTGCTCTTCCCACAGACTTTTCTCCTTCCCAGAAATTAATACTAAATGGATGTCTCTGAGAGACAGAAGTCTGTAAACATACTTGTTTTTCTCATTGGTATGCATTTGGATGCTGGTTTTGTGCCACAGAAGGAAGTTTCAGCAGTACCCAATCCCCATACTCTATTTTTTGAAGGCCACAGAGTTTGAGAAGCTCTCAATTAAATTTTCAGTTCTGGTCAGTCAGAGTATGAACATTCAAAGTCAATCAGATATATTTCTTGATTATGGTATGCCAGATTCTTTCATGCCTCTGCAACAGAAGACAGTATTCATTCCATTTAAATAATATATCTAAACTGACCTACTTATATTTCATGTGAGCTGACATAAATACTGGATTGTCTCAACTAACCAACATTTTCCTCATTCCCCAGCAATATTTCTACCACTAGGAAGTGGCTTTGTTATTCTGGTTTTTTTTATTTGTTTGTTTTGTTTTGTTTTTTTCAGATCAAGAGTAGAAATGTTGTTTACGTGAGTATACATTATATAGATTCTAGTGTGCGATCATTTTAGTGCACATAAATTTCCTGTTGGAAGTTAATGTAAATATTAATGCCCATTTCCCACCCCCCTCAGACCTCACAATGTATCACACCATTTATTTCAGGAGAGGATTCCTTTCTGTGCTAACCATATCTATTGCTTCTGTATGAAAAGTAAAAATTGTGTTGGAACTTAAGATTTTAAAGATGATTATAAACTTTAAAAAATTGAAATGCCTGTGCAATACTTAATGGATGTTACTCTGAAAATGCCTTATAGTCTCATTCTCTCCTAAAGCAATTGTTTCATAGTTGAATGTCATCAAAAGGTTATGCTCTATATTGTTTGAAAAATAAGTGCCTCACTTTCAAGATTTTTATGGATACCGTTTCCTCCATAAATTCAAAAATTAAACCACATATAGTGCTTTGATATGGACCGTAGTCCCTAATTATATAATTCCTTATCCCATTATTTGTTTATTTTAAAGTACAAATATCCTTCCAAGACAAAAAAGTGATCAGTCCTGTCTAGAGTATTCAGTGTTGTCAGGAGCAAAATATCAGGACTAAAAATATTTATTGTTAATTTACATCTTCTAATAAAATCTCTGTACCAGTAGTTGCCAAACATAACACACAAGCCATTTTTCCCTGTACAGAAGTAGACACTTGTCATAGCCGGGGCTATTAGTGACTACTGTTGGTGGCTCCTGTATGCACAAAAAATGTATAAAGCTCTGCTCTAAGGCCTCCCCTTAATTTTATGGAAACATTTATATTTGTAGAATAAATTATAGGAAACATATATTTATTACAAAATGTTTAGAAATAGCACAGGCTTATTTTTATACATTTATTTGAAATTTTTTACTAGTGCTGTGTTTATTCAGTAATCTGCAAGATTCATTACTACATAGCTAGAAACACTTGTACCTTAAATATAAGAGAACCATTTACTTATGTATCTAAAAAACCTTATTATGAGTAATTATGAAGTGAAATTATTATATTAATTAGGAAACTATCTGGTATCCTACTATACCTCAGTGACTTATTTATAGTAAATGCAAACAAAGTTTTCCAAAGTCTCCTAAGAAGATTTCATAAAGACCATCGTAAAGAAAAATATTTTCTTTCTTGTCCTTGGATCTTGGAGGTCATGGAAGCAACTCTGTACTGTAGCTGCTAGACTTACAAGAGAGAATGTCACTGAATTATACACATACACAGCCAAAAAACAATAGTTTGAATTTTTTTCACTTAGGAAGTTTCACACTAGATGAGTATTCAGAAAACTTAAAATTAGTTTGTGTTAGCCCCATGCCTTAAATGTACCTGAAGATCTACCTGAAACGTCAAGTGGATTCAAAGACATTAGTAGTATTCCATGCCTGAAATACATTACAGCAAAAAATACCTCACAAATTTGATCCAAATAATTGAGTTTAGTTACTGCATGAACAAATCAACATGACAAGGTAATGTCATTTCAGTTAATAAAGTAACTGTTTTGACATGTTTAATTCAACCTACAGTAATCTGATGGGCCTTCAGAGTGGAGAAAACCTGAATCTGGATTAGCTTCATCTGTTTTGGCACTTAAACTGTGCGTTAATTAATGATACGGACTTTGAACACTTAAAGCAGTTTTTATCATATGCTAACAAGCAGTCTCATAGTGTCTCGTCATCAGCATTAGCTTCATGTTCTACTTCCACCACCTTTTCAAGCATTTTGATATGACACCCTAGGTTCTTAATCCTTTTCCAATTGAACTTTTATTTTTTCACCCACTGGGACCTATACTAAAAACAAGAATGAATAATTAACGGTTTTTGTCATTGTTGAGAAATTCTTACGCTTAAAATTGCAGAGGCTTCCAGTAGTAGTATATACTTCAGTGGATTCAACTCAGATTCATTTGGTTAATCTACAACATGAAGAAAAATAATGTGTTGGAGCTTTCACTGAAAATGGAAGAAGCATACAGAATCAAAATACAATTTTTCCACATTTCCAATGTTTTTGATATCAGGTATTTTCATTAAAAGTCTTGTGAAAGAAGTAGTTTCAAGGTGTAAAATTTCATTTTGGCCAAACTGTACTTTCTAACAGCTTGAGAGGAAATTTTTTTATCAAACATTTCTGACATCTTTGCTAGTATTAACCCCTTTATCTTGGTTTTTGACCATTAAGTCTCAGAAAATACCTTGTTCTGAAGTTGTTATGCTTTTATATCAATGTCATTTGTAAAGTAGGCTGAATGTATTATGTGTGTTACATTATATTTTAAAACTCCCTTAAACCCTTTTGGAAGAGAATTAGAACCTTTCAAAAACACCAAGACTTAAACAACAGGGTAGTGTCTATATTCCCATGACCTAAGCCATCACTGATTATTTTACTGAAGAAAAATAATAGAAATCCATAGAAAGATCAAACAGGGCACTTCTAAAAATAAGAATAATTCACCCAACCCTGAACTCCTACATCCTTTTTTCTGTTTTCTTATTTGTTTCTTATGCAAAGGACACAGGTGAGAAAAAAAAAAAAATTATTTTTTTAATACTTAAAAGTTTCTTAAATTCTAATTTCTGTTAATTTTTTTTTCCTTTACAGATAAGACTAGGATAAAAACCAAGGTTCCACCAGAACAATGTTTTTCCAGGCAAGATATAATAACCTTAGAAAGAACTGAAGTATTTCCATCTGCATTGAGTGCTGCACCTGAAGTCTGTGCTGGAGGTTTTTATCCTGCCAACATTTATATGCTGATTACTCCCATAAAACTTGAGAGTCATTTCCCCAGCAGCACCTGGAATAATTGCAGAGTGACTGGCAAATGAATCATGAAGGTACTGTTAAGCGTGTCAGTCAGTGTGCAGCTAATACTTCTCCAGAATCAACATGAAATCATCACCTTTTGCTTCACTGTAGCCCTGTTTGTGTATCTCTCTTCCCTTTATTTGTTTGTTGCATGTAACAGTGACAACAAAAGGAAGGACCATCCATTAAAATGAAGAATTAATGTAAAGGCTGATAAACCCAAACAACATGTCCACCTTACTGCACAATCACTCAATCTGCACTTCTTAAGCTTGGCTGTGAGGATACCATGGGAGACAGTATCAAAAGCCTTGCTGAAGTCAAGGTATATCACATCCACTGCACTACCCTCATCTAACCATCT
>JAOEGS010004790.1:31186-75235 GCA_025447755.1 Corythornis vintsioides | reverse complement strand
TTTTTTTTTTTCCTTTTTTTTTTTTTTTTAATGTGCAGTAGGATTGATCTGTGTTTGTCTAGTTGTAATACTTCTTATTTGTGGAAACTCATGGCCTAGGGACATAGGGAACTAGGCATGTTGTGCTCTCTCTTACTGCTGCAGAAAACAAGGGTTTCCAGATTTTCTTTCCTTGGATTGTTTATGCAATTTCTGATGAGATTCATTCTGATCTGTAAAAAAGAGTAAGAATTGACCATCCTTGCCATAAAAAACACTGGGATGCTTTGAGTATTAATTTTTTTCTGGATTGTTTTTAAAATACATGTCCTTTGTGCAGGTAAAATGTAAATATTGGAGTTTTTCTGGGGTTTTTTTGCTTCATTGGGGTGTTCTTTAAAGCAGAAGTGAACTCTTCTGTCTCCTCAGAGCTTTTGACAGGGGTATGTATTTCTTTGGGGCTGGAATTTTAAGGTTTGGGGAAAGGGTGGTGGCATATTTTTGGTAGCTTTCTGTTCTAGAGGAGATTTCCATGAAACAGCAAACAGAAGCTGGACAAGCTGGTGGCCTGAGATTGTGTTTTGCCTGCTTGATTTTACTGTGTGTTTTCCCTCTTTAGGCTGCTCACTTTCTATTACTCTCTAGAGTGTGTCCCTTGGGCTCTGTTCCTTACAGCAACTGGATGGTTTTAGCAACTCTTACAGTATATTTCCCCGTGGTACTGGGTGTTTTATGGAAGTTACAATTTAGCTCAGTGCTTTGGATGCTTGCTCATGCTCCAGAAGAAATGGTGACAGTCCTGGCACACCTAAATTCCCCAGGTTTACTCCTGAATCCAGTTTTGGACTTGGGAAGTCATGTCCTTATCTGTCTTTGAACACCAAATTTTCTGACTCCTGGGAGGAAGGTGTTGGGATGGAAACCAGTCAGCAGATTCTCATAGCAGCTTAAACATCTGTGGCTTTATAAAACTGTCAGCACAGGAACCAGGTTCTCATAGATGATGAACTCTCAACAAATCCCACTGCACCTCTGAGGATAGGCAGCTAAAGGGTTTTGAAAGAATAGAAAAACTACTTGAACCTGCCAGAGGGAGAAGAAACAGAGAATGGATGGCAGCAGGGGGAGTTGTTAGAGAAGTGATCTCCAGGTCAGCGTGATCAGTGAGCCTGGACAGAGCACAGCAGAGAGGACTTTAGGGAAAATGACATTGGCAGCCCAAAAGCTAGCTCTGGGATCTATTAACAGCACACCCGTGGTGTGACCCCAGTAGAAAGGCCACTGTACAACTTCTAGGTCATATTTTTGGAGTGAACATTGCAGTGCTGGTAGATTTTAAATGGATGAGAATTTCTGTCTTCTGACCAGAGTGCAGCTATAACAGGACAAAGTGTGTGTGCGTGTGTGCGTGTGTGTGTGTGCGTGTGTGCGTGCGTGTGTGTGTGTGTGTGTCTGCAAATCAGTTTCCCATTTCAGTTTCAAAAAACAGCTGAATAAAGTGGGGAGCTGTGGGCAATGAATAAAAATGTCAAGGTTGTTTATCAACACTGGTTTAAGCAATAGCTTCTACATAGGAAGCTGAAATTAAAACTTTAAATGAAGTTAGAACCAGATCTAGAGCACTTTTTCTATGGTAGGTGTTTCTGACTTGTGAAATAAGTATAAAATCACCTAACATTTCCCAAAAGCTTCATTGGCACTATAAGTTCTAGGGTACTGGTTATCCAGAATGTACTGGAGAGGTAAAGCCTAAGATTACTCTCAGATTTTGATTTTGGGATGCTTTTGTCAGCTATTTTTCTCTGGAGGGGGTCCATCTCAAAGCATTGTACTTGGCCATCTACCTACTTAAGCTCATTCAGAAAAATCAGATTTTAATCTATTTGCAATCTATTTAATCTAATCTCACAGACACAGCTTTGTGTATGTTATATATTCCTGGGTTATTTATCCTGTTCCTGATATTTTTATGCAATATTGAAAGGCTTTCATAAAATTGTCCAGTTATTCTCTTGTGTATCTCCTTCACCCTGTTGCAATTTATCTTCTCTCTCTCTTGCATCTGATTTCTGTGTTTTATCAAGATCCTTTTAACTCCTCTGTGGGCTTTCATTCCTGGCCTTCAACAGATAATCAAATGGGTTGGATTTTTTTGGTAATCACAGAGAAAATTGAGACAGTGAGTCAAAAAAAGTAGTTCCTTCTAAAAAGTTAACATCTTACTGGGAAAACAATGGGGTGAGATTTATATAAATACATTTCTGACATAAAGATTTAAGTTTCTTAAAATAGAGGGGAACTTGGCTAGGAGAAGTTGTATACACATTAATGTGTAATCAATCAATGGATGCAACAAGAATTATATTTTTTCATTTTAATCAGTTGAAAAGTGACCAGCAGACTTCAGCTAGCTAAAACAGAGTGCTTTGATAAATCTTTGGGAATTTCAGTATTTTTTGTCTCAGTTGCATTCTCTGGCAAGCACACAAAAGAGATGTCCCCCCTCTAGCACCCAGCAGCTCAGCTTGCCTTTTGTATGTGAATATGACACTCCTTTCTGAGACTGCAAAACCTCTAAAATCTCCATGAAAATGCCCTGTAAACCTCCTCTCTTGGGGAGTACTATGGATCTAGGAAAAGACAACCCTAAAAGTGAAGCCAGAATAAATAGACCTCATTCCAAGTGAGTGTGGATTGGCAAGCTTGAGAATCATTCGTTTTTTGCCTTCGTGAAAAAAAGCGGGAAGATGAAAATCCACGGGAGAGAATTCAGTTGGTTAAAGCAATAGACCAGCACTGTAACCCTACTCTGGATCCATGTGCAGTTCACCTGGAGGGAAATGAGGCTTTACAGCATTAAGATTTTATCAGCCTGCCTTTCTGTGACAGATGAAGTGCTGTCGAGTGGATGAAGCCAGCAGGAATTACTTGTGTTGTTCCAAACGAGCGTCGCTAAGATCTTTTTGCCACAACCATCCAGCCCCTGTGTGCCACGGTGACAAAGGTGTTATCTCTGAAAGAGGTGTCTGCATTTTGGGTTTGAAATCTTCTACCAGCAAACCTGAACTGAAGAGCATCATGACTCCTGTCACAAGCATTGCAGGGAGAGAAACAAAAATTAAAAGCTAAGTTGGGTCCTTTTCATACCACTCGTGAAAAAAAAAACAAACAACCAAAACCAAACCAAACTGTCTTCATTCCCCTTTCCTACTGTCAGCACTTGGTCCTGATATGGGAAGAGGAGGAGGAGGGAGCCCTTATTAGAACTCCAGGCATCTATATTTATTTATTTACAGAAATCTCTGTTCAGTGGGACAGGAGCACTGAATTGTTTGCTTTGGAAAGAACTGAGAGTTCTGTGGTGTCTGAAGTAAAGTCCCAAGGACTAGTCTAGGCAAGAGACAACTGAATGGAGACTTGCACTCCATGTCCTGTTATAAGGGACCTAGTGTCCCCAGCTGGGAGTTGGGAGGAGAGGCTCTATTCCCACAGGGCTGAAAAGCCTGTTGGAGTGTCCTGCTTTTCATGTGGGTACTGTCAGTTTTGGCTGTGTCTTATAAACAGCTTTAGAGATTTCAGAGGTGCTCACTTCTGCAAAAACAATGGGACCTTGAATTAGAAAAAATTCAGAACTCTCCTTAACCAAAACTATGTTTTGCTCATCCCAGGAGAAAGCATGAAGCTTCTCTCCCATTCCTCCATGCTTTCATCTGAATAAAACTGAAATTCAGGACTCTGGGTGATTGCAGGTCCAGGAAAAGACTTTTTCCTGATCTTGGCTTGTGACTAATGGAGCAGCTTGCTTGCTTTGTTCAATCAACAGTTGATTTACTGGGAAAAATTTTTATTTAGTCCAAAGTTTTTGTTAAATGGATCTTTTAATGTGTTTCTGTAGGAAAGCAAGTTGCATTGAGCCTCAGAAGGGACCCATATTTTCTGCTCCAGCCTTCCCTGATTCAGGTTGCTGTGATGTCCATGGCACCCTTTTTTTATTGTTTCTACAAGATGGTTTTGGAGAGGTCTTTATTTACTAGTCTCTAAAAACCAAATCTTGTTTGGATCACTCTGGGATCTCACCCTGCATGCAGCTCAACAAATGACCATAAGCACTATTTTGTGTGTGGAAAACAGTGGTTAAAGGAGGAGTAAAATGAGAAACACATTTGTGACTCTGGGGAAGCAGGAGAATTCCAACATCTGTTTCCTAATGAAGTTTCTTTGACTCTCATTGACTTTAGTGAGATGCTGCATGTTATATTTTACAGTCTACAGTCTCTCACCTCTCTTAGAAATGCTGGTGTTGGTAAAGTGTTTCTTTTCTCATGTGATTTTTAAATGCATTATTTAAAAATTTTATATAACTTTCTTTTTTTTTTTTTTTTCTTAATCCAGGGCAGCTGAGAAATTTAAATCCTCAAGCATTTTACTTCCCATCTTTTTCTTAAATATATTTTTAAATGCCAGCTGTAAGGACAAAAGAAAACAACAAACAAAAAAACAACCAAACAAAAAAATCCCAACCCACCCTCCTTTCTCAATTTGAGAACTCTTATTTCTATTTGTTTTCTTAAAAACTGTTACTACTTAAAAAAATCCAATCTTTTGCTTTCCAACATGATATGGTTAAGCTCTTTGAAGTCTAAAATTAATGAAATAGTGATTTTTTGGGTTTTTTTTTTCCTAAACAGGTGTGTAATATGTATATATAATACAACTTATAATTTTTTTATATTAAATACTTTTGGGTTGGGTTTTTTTTAGCACATATGAATCATGTAATTTGTATTTCATTACCTGTGGAAAAAGGTAAACCATATTGGCTTCCCACAGAAATACGTGGGAGAGGAAAAATGAATTCAGTCTTCTGTCCTACTGGAAAGCATTCTTGCAAACCTCCACCCAAGGTAGGTGTGTAATAGTGCAAAGAACTTGGAAAAACAACAACAGAAACAGTCAACAAAAACCTGCACATCAAATTCCAATTACAGGCCTTGCCCACATCTCCAGGATGAAAATTCTTCTGCTGTGAACTCACTACCTGGAGCAGCAAGGTAGTGAATCACAAAGATAATGATGTGCACAGGGGAAGCTGATGAGCTGAGGCAGAGTCTGCAGATGGTGCTGAACTCTTTCCTGCAGTCTTCTACCAGGTCAGCAATTTCTAGATGTGTATTTTGTTTGAGGCCTAGACCATTTGGCAGTCTTATTTCTGCTTAATTAGCTGCATGATTTAAAACTATTTGTGGCCTCCTAATGAACTGGGGAAAACCCAGCAGTTGTTAGCAGCTGGCTGGGATTTTAACAGCAGCCATGTGTGCTCAGCAGAACAGCAATAAAGGAGTGAGAAGCAAAGGCTGGCAGTGCTGCCAGGGGTCAGGACATGAGAAGGCTATCTCCAGTACTGTTAATGTTCACCATTAGTGCAGAACAGAATTTCAGCTAGACATAAACAGCCTAGGTAAGTGACAGTGACAATGAAGGCTTTGACAGGAGGCTTAGTTTTGTGCAAAGTCCTGCATCCATTTTTCTCAGTGAGGGTTCCAGAGCTCTGGAACTGGCTGCCCAGGGAGGTTGTGGAGTCTCCTGCTCTGGAGACACTTAAGACCTGCCTGGATCTGTTCCTGGGTGACTTGGTCTAGGTGACCCTGCTCAGGCAGGGGGGTTGGACTAGATGATCTTCTAGGTCCCTTCCAACCCCTAATATCTATGAATGTATGAATCCTCTGAAGGAGGATTTGAAATAAGATGCTGGGTGGTGACTGGAGCAGCTGAAGAACAAGGACACGTTCCCATTGGACTGGTAACAAGGACATGTTCCCATTGGACTGGCAACATTTCCCAGCCCTGATGAGATTTGTCAGTGAAAATCTGTCAGAACCCTGAGGGACTGTGTGGCCCAGCTCTATTACACAGCCCTGTGGGGCTTCACCAAGAGGTGGATGTGACCACTGCTGGGTGGTGGCAAATTTAATCATTCTGCCATAGGGCTCAGCCCCCTGAGCCTGTAAATTTGATGCTTTCCCAGGCAAAGCAGCTCTGCCTGTATCCCAATTTCCCCATGACCTGGAGAAGGTCTCCCCCAATTCATTGACAGCCTGTGATCATCCAGGTGACAACCTCTCATGACTGCAGTCTATTTCTTCTGATAACCCTCTTCACAGTTATTTCTGTGATGTAGATTTTTACAGAATTATTTTGACTGCTCCTAAACCCCAGATCACAAATCAGTTCCACATCTCATGAAGATTTCTAGCACTAGTCTAGGAAAAAGATATATCCTTTATGTATACTGAGACGTGGTCTATAACACTTAATGATCCATTTTTCCCAGTCTGCAATTTGAAAAAACTAAATATGGATCACAGCATGTGTACTTCTTGTAGTTCTGTGGTCTTCTGTTTGCATTGTCTTTTCCTAAGTTTAGAGATAGTATAGAGAGCAGTTGCAATATTGCTATAAATCAGTGATAACTGATTCAAGAAAAGGAGCAGTTTGTATGAAATAAACTATTGTCTGGTGAAAATGCTGTTCAGATGCATGAAATACTTGTCTAGCTGTTGTACCTGTAGGAAGGCTGGCACCAGAGTGTAAAAGAATTCTCTCAGGTCATTCAATTCTTCAAGAAGCCCACCCCACCTTTGCTCCAGAGAAAGCTGTGGGATTTTTACTGTATAAGAAACATGAATTCTTGTCTGAGAGTCAGGTAGTATTTTTGGACGTACATGATAAAAGGTAAAGAGTATTCTCAATGTCTGTCAGTGCAACTCTTAGGTCACTATGAAGTATGTCTGGCTCTGACTTTAGGCTTTTCAATCCATAAATGTTCCTCTTAACTTGTATTTGTGGCACATTTTGCTGTCTTTGAACAAAACTAGCTCTGGAGATCTGTACATGCTACCTTTTGCTGTCTCAGGTGCTAATTATATTATGTGGAGCCTCCTTTCAGGGTTAGCCCTGAGATTTTATTTTCTGGCTGGCTGGATTTCTTATCTTTTGTTTTAATCGGGTTGATATGTACATAATTCAGTGACCTTTACTGTGTTTTTTTTTTTTGTCAAGTGCTCTGCAAAACACGTCTGCAGACAATAAATAATGCCCTGTTTTGGTTTTGTTATGAAAATGGTACCTAGCAGAAACAGAAATAGCAAAGAATATCTGCATCACTGTGTGAATTTAAATGTATCTATCTGTTATGGGTAGGGTTTCATAGTTCAGGACAGGATTTCTTTGGTATCCAAAAATCCAGAAACTGGGAACAATGGAGGCCCTTACTAAACCAAGAAAAGTATCATAAGAAAACAAAGAAATGGGTAAGACCTTTACATGCAAGTTATTTGGGCAAAGATATGTGGAAGCTCAGAATTTAGTCAGTCCCTTTGGTTTCCAGACAATGTGGCTGGGAGGCACCTCTCACCCACAGGATTTTAAAGTCTCTCAGGTAAGGCAGGGACAGTCTTCTCTGCAAAACAGAGACTGCTTCTTCTGAGCACCTTCCCTTTCCCACCATAGCTTGGAGGATGAGAGCCCCCAAGACCTCCAGGTGTAACAGCAGCTGTTGCTTTTTTGGTGTTGGAGTCACAGAAGATATGTATTATAATATCAAAACAAAGACACTTATAATCTGCTTTTTCCTCACTGCATCAAGAAGGGCTCTTGGCTGTGCTAGTTATGTATTTGCCATTTCTATGGGGTCCTTGAGTCTCAAGAGGCATGGTGGGAAAGCTGATCCAAAACTAACCTCTTTCAGATGCCCACTTGGTATTGCTAAATAGCACTGATGAAAGGCTTGACAATTTTTTAATGTGCTTTAGAGGTTTTTTTTTCCTCTTCTGCTGCCACAGTTCGTATCTTTCCCCATGTATTTTTTTCTGGCTGGTTTGAAAACAGACTTCTTCAGTGAGTGGAAGACTTCACCACTAGAGCATTTCTGTTGTGTTTCTCCACCTTTTATTGCCTGTGGTTTTGTCTTTCTTTTTCCTGCCCTCCCTCAACCTACCCTTATATGGAGTGCAAGTCTATTCAACTTTGTCGTGCAGCCTCATAGTCAATATCTGAGGAAGCTGAAAACAGAAACAAAGGCCCTCCTACAAATACTGTTGTCAAAAATTACCTTATCTTCAAACAGCTCTTCCTGTGTTTTTCTATCATCCCTTACAAATCCAAAGTGTCTACTTAAAAATCCCTATCTCCCACACTTTGCGAGCATCTCAGCTCTGGTGGGACTTCGAACCACTCTGTTTTTCTTAATTCACTTTAGTCTAACTACTTTGTGGCAGGCCTTAATCTCTCAAAGTCTGAGACAGAGGCCTGCTTCATTTCTGCACAGTACAGCAGCTAACTCCAACTGGCATTTATGTCAGTCTTCAGAAACACAGATCCTCACAAATGTTACTTTTTGCTCTTTTATTTTCACTTGCCTGACAGATAAGTCACCCTAACAACTCTTCTCTCCTGAAAATTACAGATATAAATGGGATTTTAAAACAGTTAATATCTGTCCTGGGGGTGTCTTTCATCTGTTGCTGATAGACGTTCATAGCTGTTAAGCCTGGGGGACAAATACAGCTCTGAAATGTGATGTGACTTTATAATTCCCATATCAATCTCAATAACTTGTGGTGGGATGCAGATATGTTATTGTGGGCCAGTTTAAATCTTTTTTTTTTAATGGTAAGTGAACTGCCGTCCTTTTTTGGTACAAGTACAATGAACTTCATTGAATTAAACTGTTGGAACTGTAACAGCTTCTGTACAAAGCACAGGCACATGTCATTTGCACAAATGCATATGCACTTATATTAGTGTGTCTCAACAAGAAAAAGAAGCAATTACAGCTGCAGACCACTGGCCAAAAAAGAAGCAAGAAGTCAAGCAAAGCAGGCAGTAAGTGAAAACCCTGAGGGATGGATGGGAACTTACAAAGAGGTTGCTGAGTTCAGTTCAGCACTGTGAGCAAATAAACCATCTCCTACTGTGTTCAGGGAAATAGATTCCATTGTGCCCTCTTTGTAAGCAGCAAGCCTGTGTAAAAGATGGGTGTTCTCTGTATCAACTTCCTTTTTTAGAATAAAATGACACTTTGACCCCAAATTTCTGCAAATTTCTTGGGTCAGAAAGGAGCAACAATATTTCTACTTAAACAATCTGCTTTTGATCTTAAACATATTTACTGCTGGAAAATCTGTCACCTTGTGATAAACTGTTCAATTATTACATATCCCCACTGTTTAGCAACATGTACTGTATTTTTAGAATTTCAAAGGGAAATGGGAATGGCCTGAGGGAAGAGCTGATGAGAATTTTGTAGTTAGCTGGATTTTGAAACAAATGAAACTTTGGATGACTTTTGCCAGTACTCTTTTTCTTTTATGCATATATATTTATTTATTTTTTTTTTGTGGGTTATTATTTTTTTTTTGCTTGGAAAACCTCACCTATTTTTTTTTTTTTTTATAACTAATTCCCTCTCATCCCCCTTCCCCAAAAAAGTCAACCACTGACACTTTTTCCTTTATTTGTACTTGTAGCCAAAAATGCTTGGGTTAAACTTTCAACAGTAGTCAAGATATTTTGAAGATGGCAGGTACTTTCTGTGTAAACAGTTACTTCTGTTAAAATGTTTATTTCAGTCTAAAGCTTGCAGATTAGTATCAGAATTCATTTTCATCACTGCCAGAATCTAAAGTCTGGAGGTGTCACGAAGCAGATCTCTTATTAAAGTTTTATTTGCATGCTATTTGATTTCTGAAGTCATTCCGAACTTGATGAGTAAAGAACATATTAGAACAGTATAAGCAGAGAAAAATCAACAGAAGGGGAGGGGGAAAAATGAAAAATTTCTTTCTGTAAAATGGTAGAACCATGGTGGATCTGTTTACCTAAAAAATAACAGATTGTTTTTTATTTGTGGGCTCCTCCTTTTCTTTCTTTTTTTCTTAAATGATGTTTTTCTTTTGTATTTTTAAATGCTTTTTGACCCACACCTCTTATGTCCCATTTGCTTTCTTGTCATTCCCTGTCTTTCCTTTATTGGGAAGTAATTTTAGATGCAATTCTTCACTACTGGCTTGCCAGACTCCTAGTCCCTTGGCAAGATCTTCAAAGTCAAATATATGTTTACAGTGAGTAATATAATGCTGCTGGTGGTGGGGTTTTGGTTTGGCTTGGTTTTTTAAGATTCCAAATTATAGGTGCTGTTCATGCCTGTGTTTTCCAAACTCATGGGGTTTTTTTGTGGTTGTAAATCAGTGTGTAATTACCAACAGAGATCTACTAATACACACTATTCATTCTTCATTCTCTGCAGATTTGAAACTGGAAGGAGTTTCCCCCAGTTTTCATCTTTGCTAATGGAATCTTTCATTGCCAATGAATAGCTGAAATGTTCCATAAAATCTTTGTTATATCTTTGAGATGACATTCTAATTACTTCTCTTAATCAAAGATTTCATACCATTTCTAGGCCATGCTGACTATTAGGGGTTTATTTTATTTGTTCTGTTTCCCCCTCTCAGTTCCCTGTGTGCTTCTCACTTATCTTTGACTCTTCCTTGGGCTCTCTGCCATCCCCCAGTCTGTGCCAGAAGCTCTGTATTATAATGTCATCATGTTTGCTAATCTTTTCTTCTCAGCCATCTGGAAGACAAGGGCTGGGGTTTTTTTTGCTGAGTATCTAAACAAAACACACTCCTTCAGTGACATCTCAAGTAAAATCCTTCATTGGTCAACCCTACACTTGATCCTCCAGAATTTTTGGGTTTTTTTTGTTTTTTTTAAAAAGTTTTGATAATAGAAGAGAAAATACATTGATTTTTTTGTGATGGTTTGCTCAGAGGAGACCAAAATTTTTTTTTTTTTTCAAGTGTAGTATGTTAGACAATTACTTGGCCCTTTCCTATGAGATCCCAGTTGTAGTGAGCATTTTCCAGCACTGTGGGAAAGATGTAAGTAAATCAGGAGGTCCGGAGTGCAGCTGTAGGAATGCCAAGAGATTTAGAGAAGCTGACCTATGAGGAAAACATGGGGAAATTTTTCTTTTTTCCAAAAAAAAGAAGATGGTTTGTGCTAATGGTCTCTGGTATAGCAGGGCATGTTACAAACAGGTCAGCAGTGACTTTTATTCCAGGTTAATAAGGAAAAAATAAGCAGCAAGTCTGTGACCACAGATTTGGTCCCATATTAGAAAAACTATGAGAATAGTCAAGTGGTAGAACAGACTGACTAGGAAGGCTGTGAACTTGTCTCAGGAAGGGTGGGGGTAAGACACACTTGTCACAGGTACCTTAGGAACTGTTTTGCCTCCTTTGTGTCATGGGACACCTTCCATCTCTGCAGTTCTGTGGGGGGACTTGATGTCAGCATGTAGCTCTGTCACTGAACACTGAAGTAAGTTCTGAGCCAGATTCAGATGGAATGTTACCTCAGAGCCAGAGCAAACCAGTAGGAAAGACAGTGGTGACATTCAGGCTGACTCCGTGCTCCTGTCTCTGTAAAATGCATCCTGGTATCTTGACTTTAGCAAGTCTTGAGAAGTTCCTAGAATCAGTGATTCACTAAGCCTTTTCTATGAATAAAAAATGTCAGTTTGTCCCCAGAGTTCATTTCTTCTAATTATTTCTTTCTTTTCCTGTCTCTGCTTGAAGGATAGGATTGCAGAAAGATTTTCAGTGGAAAAAGTGATGAATCAAATGGTCTGGATTTCTCTCTTACTGGTGTGGTAAATGTTAGCTCTCCAGATACTTAACATTTGCTCTCTACTCTGCAACACTGCTTTGCTTAGGAATGGTGCAGTTTGAATCCTGTTCCTCCTTGGTTTGCTACTGTTAAAACTGTTCTCCTTGTGGCAGAAATGCAGACATCAGAGGGAGAGAAAACGAGAGACTTAAGGTTAGTGGAGGGGACCAGCAGAGAGAAGAAGTGAAGTGAAGAGTTGGGCAAAGTGGCTTAAGCATCTGTGGGAAGGGGAAGGTGGCAGAGAAGGTTGTGAGAGGAAGAGAGCTAAGAGAAGAACATGAGTGAAAGCCAGTTACAGGGGGAATAAATTAGGGGACAGCTAACAACAGCTAGCAACAGTGTACATGGTGCATTCTCAAATAAATTTAACTACTAATATATTGTTTCAATTCTGTGTTTCTGGTTTGCCTGTCCTGTTACCTTCTGTGTGCAAACTCAACTTTTAGGAGTCTTATTCAAGAAAAAAGAGTAAGCTATGTGGCCAACAATTATATAGTTTTGTAGAAGGGTAATATAGAATTAATAATAAAAATGAAAAATATAGAATTAATACTAAAAATGAAAAATATATCATTTTTTAGAAGGCAAACCTCGTCAACCTTCCATAGACTTTTTTTTACAGATAAAAATATTTAGAAGGAAACATATTTTTCATTTGTCTTTTTTGATTTCTTGTTCACCTTATGCTCCTTTCTTGGAAGAGGATCTCCAGCCAAACATTACCTGTTTCCTTAGCCTTCTTCCCAGCATTTATAAGTCCTGGGATTCTTCCTCTTTTCCCATTTAAAAAAGTTCTAACGTTGCATATGCAGAAAAGTAATCTTTCTGATACCAAAGAGCAATCTCTTTTTTTCAGGGATTGCTGTTTAACTGATTAAAAAGCAACAGTTCACATTTCACCACCACTTTTTTATTTAAAAAAAAAAAAAAGTATTTTTGTAAGCATCTATTCATGGTTATTATTTTTTTTTAATCAATCTAGAATAAATAATTTGTAAGTTTGTCTTTACTGATTGTTTACAAAGCATCCATAAAGAAAAGTTTAATTAATAAAATAGTGAAAAATCAAGACTAAGAGGGTCAAAAGCTGAGCAGGTGAGCTGAGGAGCCAAGAAACTGAGTAGTTTGGCAAAGCAGTTTGATGGCTGGAAATGTCAAGATGAATTAGGAGTAGCTCTGGAATCTAGACATGCAGTCTGTACAGAATATATTTGTCTCCTGTTCTCCCACCCTGCAGATGAGTAATCTCTAGTGATGTCAGTGGGCGTTATCCCCATGTCCTGAGGGTAATATATTGGGCCCTCATGGTGTAAGTAATGCCTCATTTTCTCCTGAGCTGGAAAATCATCTGTGTTTCCCTTAGATGTTTCACAAGGGAGCTGAAAGGGAGGAAGAGAGGTTTAATATTCCTTTCTAGTTGCATCAGTTGCATGTTTCGTGGTTGAACTGTAGAGTACAAACCCAGATGATTTTGGAATTGTTTAAATGACAATTATTGCTTAGCTTCTCAAATATTTTGGCTCCTCATGTACTCAGTCAAGCTGCAGTACTCCCCCCAACAAATGCACTCCTGGGAGAGCAAATGGCAAAGAACATGAACAGCCTGAAGTAGTGTCAGTGCTTTTGTCAGGGAGTGCCAGCTGTCCTTGGAAACAAGTTCAGAATTTGCTGTGAGGGTCTTTCTAAGAAAAACGAGTCTTCATAAAGGTTATAAAAGGAATGAAGCCCAGGGCAGCAATTCAGCAGTGTTTACTGATGATGGTTATGCAAAAAATATTGTTAAAAAGTTAGTTCAAAAATTACTTCTGACAAAGAAGCTCCTTGTTCTATATAAAGATATCCACATACAATTTTGGAGAAAGAAAAGTTGTCCTGATTCTTTATGTTCATGAGCCTTGACTGAATTTAATTAAAAAGAAGGAAAAAAAAAAAAAAAAAAGAAAAAACAACAAAAACAAAACAACTAACCCAAAAGCAGTTTCTCCTCAGAGACATGAAAGCCTAAACATGTGAAACTTTTATGAGTTATGAACATGGGAGCCATGCTGTAGGAAACTTCCAAGGAAGTTTTGTAGCTTTCTAGTGGAAATCTAGCACAGAGCTCTTTCAGATGTTTAAAAACCTGTCCTTTCTTCAACTAAACACTTGCTTTCATTTAAAAGGGAAGAAAGAGAGGACTGGGAAAGATGGGAAGAAGTAACTAGAACAAATGTTAACTTTTCAGATTCCAAGTGGAAGCAACCCAGCTAGGGAATAATTTCAGAGCTGGCTCTTCCAGGAGCTGCAGCTCTACCCCGTGCTAGGCAGAGATGGTTGAATGTCAGGCCTGGAAATTGCAGGGTGATGTGCCAGGTAGCAATGAAATTAGGGAGGGCTTGGAGCAGCCTATTAGTCCTTTTTTATTCTTCTTTCAAGAGCAGAAGGTACCATGTTAATCTTGTCTCTGTCTTAACTGTCCTATAGTTTTGGCTTGAGTTTACCAGATGTTGACTCTAAGTAAATTTCTCTTTGTGAGTAAAGCAGATCCACAGCCCATGCAAACTGAAGTCTAATAAAATACATCCTTTATTCATAACTGCCTTTCCAGCATTGCTGCAGCAATTTACTTTTAATTCTGGGGCAGGAATGATTTTCATGAAAAGAAAGTGAAGATTTTCATTCAAAGTATGTGAAGATAAGGGCCTTACATAAAAACTAAACAGTCCACAGGATAGCTGGGAAAAAAACCTAGTCAAAAACCTTAGAGAAGTACCAGTATGAGGGAACATTCCAACTGGAACAGCACAGAACAAGTCTCTAATGAAATCAATTGGAATAACACTAAATAAACCGTTTAAATGGAGCTCGAAAGAGATGTATAAAAGCTTCTAGTAAAGTCAAGTGAAGGCCTGTCACATTCCCTCAGAAGTCCCTTCACAGCCCTCCTGCTGGCAGCAGTTCAAGTCTCTTTACAGCACATTAGAGGTAAGCACAGCACTATTGCACCAGGCCCTTTGAAAAACTAATACAAGTGTTCTCCCTGTGAGAGAAGCCCACTGCTGATAGGGGAGGAACTGTGTCCCCTTCGGTCTGGGAGTCATTTATTTCTTCAGCTGGGATAAAGAAGGGTCTTTAATAACTCACAAAACCATCGTTAATAGTTGTATTCCCTGCACTTGTCTCAGAGTAGCAAGAGATATCCATTAAAATGTGCTGCTCAAAACCAGGTCTAAACAACAAAGTTTTGTGCCCCAGAAGTCTTTTTTCAAATTCTGGCCTGAACTGGATAAATTAAACTGTTGCTAATGCCATGTAGCACTAACCTGATGGGAGACTCTGCTCAGAACTTCTCGTGAAGAAAGCTTTTTTTGCTTGGGTGAGGGTGTCTCTCTCTGAGGACTTAAGCATGGGTGCAAATGCACAAGGTGAAGCTTTGGTCCTTTTTTTGTTCACACCAAACAGGTGCCCTAGGGAGGCTTCTATAGAAATACAACACAATGAGACACAGGGACCAGTGTTTTTCCTCTCTGGTGATGGCTTAGCTGGGAGACCTTGCAGCACCTGTGAAACTGAATTTATTGGTTGGCCTCATTAAAAATTAACAGTAGATTGCCTCTGCTAAGGAAACTGCTGCTCTCCCTTGCCCTGGGCTATGGACTTAGACCCGTAGGAAGCTTACCCAAGGGGATTTTTGCAAAGGGCCACAAAACTAACAAAGCAGCATTAAGTCTTCTTTCTCCCAGGTGTGCTGGAACAAGGCTCTGTAACTACAGAGATGAGACCAGAAGAGGTGTGAATGCAAAAGCTGTTAAAATTGCACCTGTATATATATTGATTTTACTATTCTGGTATTTTCTAATGCAAAGTATTTTTACCTTTCATAATAAAATGTTTATTCTCCTTCCAAAACCAAGAGGTAGTCAATATTCCTGCAAGACAGGTTTTTCCCTTTTCCCCTTCAATTATTAGAACAGTGGTTTTTTTATATGAAATTGTTCAGGTGGGAGGATTTCAGATGGCCCTCTTGACAGTCCTTTGGGATGGGTACTTCATCAAAAAGTGGAAAAGCTTTGGAAGAACTATCCTGGTCATCTTAAAATAAGGTAAAAAAAAATAATCTTTATGCCATAGTCACCATACACATCATGTATTTTAGAAATAAGTTATTTAAGGTACAATTCAGAGGCATTTTAAGAGTCGTTTTTAAATCCATCCCTGTAAATCTATGCTCTGCTTAATACTATAAGTATAGCTGCATAGCTGTAGAGGGAAGAAGGATATTAAACAAGCTAATATAAAGCTTCTAAAAGTTGAGTTGTTTTCACCAGAAAAGAAATTAGAATACATTAGACAGTAGGCTAAACTAAAAGCAAGGGAACTTGGATATGTTATGAGATGTGGGGCATGGGAACTGGATGCTGGTCTGTAATTATTCTGTGTAATGACTGACCTGTGTCTAATGGCAGGTGATTAGTGTTTGTATTCTAGTAAAAAATATTATCTTCTTGTGAGGAAAGAGAAACAATGAGATGGCCAAAAGGATGGCAACCATTGGATTGCTCAGAGCCCTGCATGACCACAGAGTAACTTTCTCACAGGCACTGGATTAGCAGGATTGAGCTAAGAAGAGTGAAATAATCTGTGTGTGCAGTAAATGCATTCATCTCATGGCTGTTCCTGTTTTAGTTTTGAATTTGTATGCACACACGATTCTGTTTAGATCCAGACAGATGAGGAAAACTTTTAGCTGTCATTTTTCTTACATTTTAGACAATCAAAGCATTTCCCTGTGGCCTCTTGGGCTGCCCCCAGCCTAGGATATGGATCACTAGTGACACGTAAAGACACTTTTCTATGCTGTCTGATTCTTTGTTTTTATTATCTGCTCTAGCCAGTATCAAAGAGACTTGTGCAGATGACTATCAACAGTGGTGAAAAAAGCAAGAGGAGCCCCTAAATACTAAAACTGGTATCTGCCCCAGCAGGCTGGCTGAGCTGTGATCTCTGGGTGCACAATACATAAGCTGATTAATGGAGTGGATGGCACTGCTGCAGCCTCCTGAGGCCTCCACACTTTGTGTTTGGAACAGCTTCTCTCACTAGAAAAAGAGGGTAAGAAAGGACTAGCAGACATCTGTTGTTTGTGTTTTGCAATGCCTCAGGTGGGGAAGCCATGCTCACTTTGCTTTTACAGTGATGTATAATAATCTTTTTGATTATATTATGATGTACTACTGCAGAGAGAAGAAGTGTGAGGAATCTGCACATTTGGGAAATGAGGGATTAAATCATGCAAATAGGTTAAGGATCTAAATGCATATACCTGCTGATGCTGTCCACTGTTTTGGGTCTGCATGTGTTGGCACCTCTGGATCACTAATATAATCTTAAAAAGGGCAGGAGAACTTAAAAACCTGTATGTGTTGAAGAAAATGTCCTGTAGTTATGGTGCAACAGTTAAGAAAATGCCTCAGATTGCTTTTTTTTTCCCTGAATTTTCATTAAGAGTGACACACATTTTGTGTACTTCAGATCAGCAGTACAATGGAGTAAATTATCCTCTAAGTAAACATCTCAAAGGCCAATATATTGCCTGCTTTCACAACTGCTAAGAAGTCTGTGGGTTGTCTACCTAGCTGACTGCTGTGTTTGTTGTCTGAGTAGCCATCTATGCATGCATACTTCACAGGAATAGGCTTCTGTGGTGAAATTCCTTTCTTTTGTTTAAAGATGGATTAATTAGCATCATTGCACGCTTCACTCTAGAGATTAGAATGCAAAATCCAACTTTCAAGAGTTATGGAGGCTTCAGCTTCTCTCAGGCCCTTTTTTCATCCTATTTATACCACAGATTTTGAGGCCACTCACATAAAAGACTTTCTTACATTCCCAAGTACTGTCTAATTTAATCTACAGTATGTGGCCTCTGTAGACATCCTATGTTTTCATCAGTGATCTGTGATCACTAAATATTGACTGGCAACTCAGCACAGAGGATGATAAAGAACTATCTTGGCAGAAGAACCCCTTAATGCAAAGAGGATATAAAAGACTATGTAGTTTATTGCCTCACATGGCTTTTCTGGAATTACTTATATTTCTAGAGAAATGCCTCTCAGGGGCAGAAATGTCAAATATATAATTTAGAATAATTTTTTACCCAGTTATAAGCCACATTTTCATGAAGCAGCTATCTTTTAACACTGTTGTAACAGAAGTGTAGCTGAGGAATTCTGCCAGGTGCCATACAGTAATAATCACTGGCGTGGCTTTTTGCCAACAAGATTTAAAGAATATAAAATAAGTTTATACACTTACATTCTATATAAAGCACAAGGGCAGCATATCATGTAGTGGTTCTACTTTATTGAAAACAATTCTGGCTAAAATTTTTGTGTGATAGCAGCAACTACATGCATGCCATGTGAGAATTCATCTTTGGAACTTGCACATTCTTTTTCACTTCTGTCTCATTTCACACTTTTCACCAAAGGAGATGCCTGATCCACATGGTCCTGCCCAGGCTTGGGACTGGAGACAGAAGAGTTGTATCTGATGGTGGCATAAAATGCTCAGGCCTTTGTCTTGTTAAGAGGCAAAGCTTGCAAAAGCCATTACAAAGTCATTCCAGGTGAGCCAGTATGTCTGTGTTACACTCACTGTATAGACAAACTGGTTCAGCAGCTTTTTCTGAGCAGGAGGGTATGTCAGTACCCTTGCTTACTGCAGGTTGGATTAGAAATAAGAACAGATGTACCTTTGTTCCACATTGCATTTTCAGATGAGTGAAAATAGTGTTGTCTACAGCTCATATTTGTAGCACTTGTGAGGAAGACATGAATTCTTTTTTAGGGGCTAGAAATAAAAGTAGTGGCTGGATAATTACCAGCTTGAATTTTCCATGGTGTTTCCTATATTAGCCAACTCATCATAGCAAGAACTTTGAATTTAGAGGTTCCTTTACTATATTGCTGTGTAACTCATAGATTTATGGAGAGCTTAAAAGTGGTCTCCAGAAAGAGCCACACATTTCACAACCTGATGATAAAATGGAAAATGTTTCATAACAGAATGTTCAGGCCAGCACAGCTCAATTTAGATGCATTTGGCATTCCTTTATTTGAGCAGAGC
The DNA here is from genome assembly GCA_025447755.1 of Corythornis vintsioides. Classification (NCBI taxonomy): domain Eukaryota; kingdom Metazoa; phylum Chordata; class Aves; order Coraciiformes; family Alcedinidae; genus Corythornis; species Corythornis vintsioides. The sequence continues at coordinate 56,413 of JAOEGS010004790.1, read as the reverse complement.
AGAAACTTTAAGCTGGTGAATATAATGGAGATGAAGTCTTTGGAAAGTGTGTGTGATCTGGGGTGCAAATGAGCAAGGGTGGCCAGGTTGTACCTTAGGCAGAGTCACCTGCCAAAATCTACTTTGCCAGTGCCACACCAAACAAGTGCAAATTAAGCTCAAGGTAATTTTGAGCAGAAATAAATGGGAAGAATCTTGGTGTGTTTGTAGGGTGGAAATTTTGCTGCCTCACCATCTTGTGTCTATCACTTCTTCAAGCCTGATTTGGGAGTTGTAGGAAAAGAGGGATGATCCATTCTCTAGCTATTAATTTAGTTTGCTATAAATTAGTGGTTATGAAGATTTAGAGGATTAAACCTCAATGTGAGCCTGTCTGGCACACAGCTTTCATTTGTTTCTCTTTGTAAGCAGAGGTGAAATTGCAGGGTGCTGTGAAAAGTTCTGAGGGGACACTTGTCCCCTAGTTCTAGAGGAAGAATTTAATTAATAGAATATTTGAAGAATTGGTCAACTGTGGATTTGACTGTCAGGATGCTTAAGGTATGAGAATCATGTCAACTGTTCCTGATGAGAGAATCTTGGAGCTGGTAGACTGGGCAGACTGGCTTGGAAAGCTGGTGAGGTAAAGTTAAAAGTCACCTCTTCAGACTGCAACTATCATCTGCTGCAAAGGTGTGGAAATGCAAACTCCTGTTGCTCCTTGTCTCAGAGGAACATGTGCCAAACAAAAAACAACTGACATGCTTGGAACAGCTGAATGTTAATTTGTTAATTTGAAGCAAATTGGACAAAGCTTTTACATTGTATGTTCAAACATGACCTCATTTTTTTCAGAGGTTTCCTACCTTTTTTTTTTTTTTGCTTATTATAACAATGGAATGGCTTGTCCTAGAACTTCAGATTTATTTTATCTGTTGGATTGGCAAAGACCAGTGTCTTGACTAGTTGCAAAGGCCTTGTTGGGAAAATTAATTAGCACTAATATCATTAATAACATGGTTTCTGCATACCTCAAGGGCTTCAAGTGCTAATGAATTCTACACGGTCATAAAAAAAATAAAAAATAAAATAAAAAATTAAGCACTGGAGCAAATAGAAAAGGGTTATACAGTCTCATTTTTGCTTATCATTGACATACATTCTTGAAAGCCAGTTTTCTAGAGCATAGCTCATTGGGAAATTTATGCTGACAAAATAGCTTTAGTGAGTTTAAGGTGGCAATAAGGTGTGAGCTCTTTAGCTGTGACCAACAGATGAACTGAGCATTAATGGGACAGGAGCAGAGCCAAAGTTGCAGAAATGTCCTTAATCAGGTCTTTTCTTGACTTTGAGTATTTCAGTTCATGAGTAAGTGTGAATGTTTGCTTTTAGGGTTGCTACATTTTTTCCTAAATATTTTCCCTTGAACAATATTTAATTTTTTTGACATTTTTTGTAACTTATTCTCTGCATTTATCCATGTATAGATGAAGCAGAAGACAGACTAACTGTTAAAATTATATTTAATCTCACTGTGTAAACCAGGGAAAGCCCATTTGCATTTCTGTGTATCTCTTTATTTCTTTTCTAACTTGATTTATTATTTGTGAGGGTTTATTCACCTACTTTTAAATGTGTATTCAATATCCTGAACACCATGATAGCACAGAAACACAATGTAGATTTTATTTTTTTTTTAATATTTGCTTTACTATTCCTATAACAGATCTTTAAGCTGATGTAATGCTATGAAATCTTTAAAAGTGGAAAGACTATTTAATGGTGCTATGCAGCTCAGGCAGTAAGTTTGAAGTGTGGCATGAGCAATTAGATGCTGCACTAACAAATAGGGTGTCTCTGGTACAGCAAAGGGTTATTAAAGATCTACCCAAAGTGCCAGCACACTTAAGAAGTTCTCAAGTTAAATAAGCTACAGAGCTGCATTAGTGCAAATTCAGATCTGAAGTATAAATTCTTTCATTTGACATTAACAAATGTGTTGTTATTTTTCTGGTGCTAATTGAGGTGTTTCAGACAGAAGCTTCCACAGAACTTCACCCAAAGCACAATTTAATCCCTGCTCAGGAAAGCCTTGCAAGTAGGGGGTTTGCATCTCCTGTTGTGCCCAGGGCCAAATGTAATCTCAGAAATGCCAAGTGTACAATAACTTGCCTTGACAATCAAACTATCTCTTAATTATGAGATGTGGTGGTGACCTGATGAACTGTGGAAAATGATTTTCACAGAAGACCTCTAGAATATGCTGTTGTATCCTGTGGGTCACTAAGCTCCAGCTATGCACAGTTGGAATAAATTAATAGTCTTCTTTACAGAAAGAACTGAAGCCTGTTGATGCTATTTATTGCTGCTTTGTGAGGATGTGTGTTTATTATCTGGCAATGATCCTAGCTCTTGCTCAGCTACTAATAGTATTTTTTTTACCTGCCCATGCAGTGAACCCAGTGCCAGAGTCAGACAGTAAAACTGTTGTTTCTACCTCATGCATCATCCTGAGTAGAAAAAGAGAGGGCTTCCAGCCAAGCAAACTGGTCAGAAGTGTTGTCAGTTAGAGAAACAATGCACCAAATACATCCCCAGTACAAAGCCTCCAGTTGTCCAACCAGCTCTGCACAAGGAGCACAGAAAGAGTAATGGAGAGAAGCAGTGGAGTAGAGTGACCTTCTTACACTGGCTGAGAGCTTGAGTCTGCAGCTTTTTCTTTGTCATAACATCGTCAGCAATGCACTTAAATGCTTTTAATTATGATTAATCAGATTCTAAGAAAAATTCTGTTAAGACAGTGGGGGGTAGAGGTAGGATTTAGTATTATTATTTTAATCTATGCCCTCTGTAGGCTTTAATTGATGAAAACAGCTTTCATATAGTGATGAAAACATAAGTTCATCGTAAAACTATTTGTAGGTAACAAATGAACAGCATCTTTCTTCTGGCAGCATCCTCAGAAGCTTTTAATCTATGTTGGCTGTTGTTCTGCATATCAGCTGTTACCTGGCAGGAGAGACTGGCTCCTGTTCCAACTGGGCAGCACTGGAGGTGGAGGCAAGCAGGTGGGGCTGTACCTTTCCTGTTCAAAGATAATCTCTGGTGGCTGAGCCAAGCCTCTGGAAGGAGTAGAGCCCCTCAACAGTATCTCTGTCTTGCTTTTGTTTCAGTTTTCTCTCTTTTTTTCTTTTTTTTTGTTCTTTTTTTTTTTAAGAGCACCTTTGAATGGGAATGACTTTTGGGTGTGTTGAATGGACCTTTGGAACAATAGTTTATGCCAGCATACCAGAGTCATGCCAGCACTGCCCATACTAGTCTGGGGAGCTGGGGAGGGAAGGGTTGACAATGCTCTCTGCTATCCTTAAGACTCCCTCTCTGCTTTTTGGCATTTTTATAAAGATGTGTTTCACAAAGGATAATTATCCTTGCAAGCCACAGATCTGTCACGAAGTTGGGATCTTCCAGTGGTTGTGATGAAAAGGGATGAGAATTCTGGGAACAGAGTAAAAAGGCAGAGCAAAAATTCAGAGCTCTGAATGCAACGAGACCTTTGCCATCTGGGGAATGAGCTCCTTGAAAGGTTTTTATTTCAACAGGATGACAAATCCAGAGAAGACAAAAGTTTACTTCTGTTTTGGTTGGTTTTGTTTTAATTTCCAATCAGTTATAGCTGATATAAATACATCTTTATAGGTTCCTTGTAGCTTCAGCTGCTGTTCTACCTTTTATATTCACATCTGCAGCAATGTAGATATTGTGTTGTTGTGAAATGAAAATGGGACAATAAGTTTTCTTGCTCAATATATGTTAAAAAAACTACCTGGAACTAGTGTCTCTATCCAGATGGTTGTAACAAAAAACATGAGGAAAGAAGTATATTCTTATTTTTGAGCAGTCATTCTATCAGAGGTTATTGTGGTGCTTTCACAGATTATTAGTATAGTCCTGGTCTTACTGTTTCTACCCTTTTGTTGCTGTCTGTTCTTGAATATTTCAGAAGATTTACAGGGGTAGAGTTGGACTGTCAGATCAGATCTCAGTTCTGCTGTCTATATTTCAGCTCAGATTCAAAACCTCCTTCAAAGGTTGGTCCAAAGTCTAGCCTAAACCTAATATGTATGTACATTCCTTACTGTGGCTCTGATTTGAGTACATTTATTTACCACCTCCAGAGAGAAGACACAAGGCACAGTGGACAAACAATAGATCATAGCTTTGTAAAACTGTATCTTCTTAATTTTCAGTGTTGGACAACACGTAGCTCGAGGTTTGGGTTTGTTGGTTTTATAGTGAGCAGTTTGGCCAATGATTTAAAATACTAAAATCAGGTCAGAAAAAGTTGGGTTTTTTTGTAAGACCTTTACAGACCAGGGCATTAATTTTCCTCCATGGAATGTTTGAGTTGCAGACACACAAATAAATATATATTTATATTTTATATTAAATTTATATAAATATAAAACATGCCAGTTGAAAGAAAAATTTACTACTACCAAATTTTTAAGACTTTTCTGTGTTGTTAATCTATTAACTGCTCAGGTTTGTAAAAAAAAAAACTAAAAAAACTTTTTTTTAAAAAAAAAAAGTTTAGTAGAATAATTAGGACTTTGTTTTATTTTGGGTGCTTTTGTGTACAAAATTTGAGAGGGACTGGCATGAAAAGGTCAAAAGACTGAGGGAGAAGCAGAGAGCTGGATGGAGTAATCCATCCCCTAAAGCCCAGGCACACTGGTGTAAGAGAATCTTGTCAAAGCCTTAGATAATATGAGTAGCATGGGTGGAATTTTTTTTTTCCTGGTGTGCTGAGCTCTCTGTAATGGTCCCTAAGGTGGCAGAAGCTGGTATCAGGACCAATTGAAACTGGAATCCTGTTTCAAAGAGGTGTTTCTGCTTTTTGTCAGAGTTGCTTTGGTACTTAGGAACTGAACTCCTTCCCCAGTTAAAAAGAAAGGAAATAAAATTTCTCTTGCAAGCATTTTTCACGGGCACTGTAGTGATGAAATTACTGAGCTGTATCCTTTCAGCTGGAACCAGAGAGTTCCTCATCCCCTTAGTGTTTTGGATACCTGAATAGATCTAGGGAGTGTTGCTTTGTGCTACAGGACAGGTACCCTTCTTATTAATCTGCAATTACATAAGCAGCATTTTGCAAAGACAAGCACTTATTTCTGATGATTATACAGTAATGACACTCAGCTGATTCCAAATTAAAAAAAAAAAAAAAGCCTTTATAACACTGTTGAGAAAGTTAATAGTAACATTCAATAATTTACTTGTAATGAGAGTGTGCACTGAAGGTCAGCCAGTGCTTCTGCCCACTTGGGTTTTGGCTCATGAAATGATATGACAGTATTAAGTTTCTTCTGGCTTTTAGGATTCATTGGACTGGAATCTGGTTTCATTACCCTTAAAATAATTATCAGGAATTACATAGTTTGATGGCTCTAGCCAGGGTTTATGCTGACGTAACGGAGATCATTTTCAAGCTCAAAGGTTGCAATTAGACTAGGAAAGGATGTAGAAGTCTTTGTGGGTTGATTGCTTATTACATGGTTTGTTGTCAGCCTCTCCTTGTAGGCTGACAGTGCCAGATTGCAGTGGCAAACAGAAGCTTGATACTGAGTCAAAGAGCCTGGCCTTGCAGTGTGGATTTCTCAAGCAAAAGGCTGGGTGGGGATGGCAAGGTTACTGCTATTTCACCACCATTCCTATCAGGGAGGAGGCACCAAGAGACACTAACTGAAATACAAGCCCCATGAAATACATGAAGTTTCCTTGACTGTAACATTGTCTAATTTGGCAGGAATTATATTCTCCTTGTGGACACTTCTAAGCAAAAATATGGCAGAATGTCAGCATCCCAACAGAACACTGTCTGAACACAACAGAAAAGAAGGGATTGGGAGGAGAAAAAGAGGCTGAATGCAATTGAATTATAAATAGGATGGTGATTAAAATTCCCCTGGCTTCTGAAATTGGTATATAACTTGGTTTTAACTGAAGGCATGGGTCTGGTTTTTAAGGCAGCTGAGTGAAAATGGCCATTCATACCTCTGACTAGCCTTGCAGACTTACATACCCGTGAGTGCTACTGAATCTTCTATCAACTTCCCATTTAGAAATGAACCAATAAAAACAGCAAAACCAAAATGCCACCTCTGTTACCAGTCTAGAGGTTCATATTCCTCTTTTTACTCTGGTATAAATCTGTAAAGTATAAATACATGTTGTTTTCAAAAAACAAAACAACAAACTTTGCAGAAGAATTAAACTGCAAGACACAACAGGTACTGGTGTCACAATGAAATAGACTTATTTCTTCTCCAATACAATATTTTATATTAGTTTTATTGGGGAAAAATAGCTTAGTTAAAAATAAGGTATCCTATTTCATGCAGGAAGGCAAGTGATAAAATTCTCACAGTGCTGCATCAATTTTTGATTTAAAAACTCATAATATTGTGAGAGATCTGGATACTTTTTTTTTTTTTTTTTTTTCCTAAATAGGCTGACCCTTCTGCAGTTCTCCTGAGTGAAATCTTGGCTTCATTAAAATCAAAATCAAAAATCTTATTGACTTCTGTAGGCCAGGATTTTGTCTTGGCACTTTTGCCATAAGAACCTTTCTTCTTTCAGACCATGGCTCTGTGGAGCACTTAAACATATGGTTATCTCTCAGAATGTCTATTTGTTAGCATAAAAATGCTCTTGCAGATATGTTCATCATCAAGATAGGTAACACAAGCACCACTCAGAGATATCAGCTAAGAGAAAATACATTTTGAAAGAAATGTTCCAGTTCTATTAATTTTTAGCCTTCTTGTAAGAATCCAATGGGTGCACTTTTGCTTTAGGTTTGCCTACTAACTAACTTTGCATCTCTGTCTTCCATAGAAGCAGGATTGCTTTGATGGATATTGAAGATAATTAATTCCAGTATTTAATGAACTGTATTAAATGCAGAAGAAAGAAGGGAGGCTAAAATATTGAAAGTGATTCTAAAGCCCCTTTAGAAGCATGTGGCTTATAAAAATGTTGTGCTGTTGCTTTTCCAAGGAAGAATTTAACTAGTTTGCCTGTTTGCTACTTGCTTTTTTTATGCTGTTCACGTTGATAAGATAAAAAGGTGAAGAGATATCTATTTGCTTATACTTTAAACATTTTGCCAAAAGAAAATGGAACATTTAGGTCAAAGGACATTGTTCTGATGAGGAAAGGGAAATGCAGATTGCTGAGGGCATCTCATTAGCATCAGTATCTGCTTCTCCAAATGACTGGCAATAGGTGGATGTTCCAGCTGAAGAACAAATGAGAACATACTGCACCTCAAATGAATCATCCCAAATATCACCTTCCCTGGCTGCAGTTTTTACCTCTGTTAAATGCCTGGGCATTAGCAATTTCTGGACCTTCCTTTCTGACAACTCATGGGCCTTTGCTTTGCTTTGCAGCCCTTGCAAAGGAGTGTTCAGGAGAAATCAACATGATGCAAATCAAAGGGCAGTCACAGGCCTTGCTACTAGAGAAACACAGCTCCCTAAATACTGCTCAGCTCTGGAAGTAAGTGGTTGGGAAATCTAATGTGTATTAGTGACACAGCTTGGAACCACCAATCAGCAATGGTCAGTCCCATGTACCTGGCTCAGGATTACAGTTAGAGCTGACCCCAAGAACCTGCTGTGGAGAAATCACTTAATACCATCAAAGGTCTAGCACTTGTCACTAAACTTTTAATTAAAAAATATGTATCTGCAAGTATAGTCAAGGTAACAAGCAGAATTTCCATGGTGCATATCTTGGTAGAAACACAAATATTTTATTTGAAGCAACAAAATATGCAGCTCATACACATACAGGCCTTTGGATTGAGAAGGCTATTGTAAAAGGAATGGCTGCTGCAATTTGCATTCATCTCATTAGTTTGTTTATAGAATGCCCTAAAGAGAGACTTCTGTATAAGTTTGTATGAGCAGATGGAAATAAGAGTTGTAGTAATAAAATGTGTGCTTAAGAAAGACATAAAACTTTACACGAAAGCAGAGCAAATTGAACATGCATCCCAGTTACTTTTAGGATGGGAACAGTTGTACCAGTGTGAACAAGGAAAGAATTTGCCTCAGTGGATATTGCTAGTTTGTTTTTATATACAAACACAGAGATGCTGGGAGCATACAATATTGATAATTAGGGCTTCAGGGTCCTGGATATAGTACATATTTCCATACAGCTAAGGAGTACATACAATTTGTAACAAAAAATTAAAATAATACAATCAGTGAGAAAGTTTGTGCAACTTTTTTTTTTTTTTTTCCCTCCCAATTCCCTTTAAAAACATGCCATATAAATTCCAAGAATTCTCCTGATATTTCCATTAACTGAACCCAGTGTCCCAAGAGGTGGTGAAAGGGAGGAGAATGGGTGTTCACTTTTCCTGTCTACGGTGAAGCATTTTTTCATACCTATGACTAAGGAGGGAATTTTGCAGCTGAGATTTTTTCCTTTCTGTCTACTGTGTTTCTTAATACAGTGGCAGGAGAAAGCAATGCTTGGCTTTACTCACTTGACTAGGGAAGAAAAGGAGGAAGGGAAGCTGTGCATGGTAGTCCAGTGTCTGGTGCAGGTGTGAGGGAGAGACCTGTAACCCTGCAAAACTTGTCCAAGAAGCCTCAGCTTGATTTTAAGTCCTGAAGTCACACTTCAAACATCTTTTCAGAGCAAGAACTTTGTTGTCTCTTGGTCTCCTGCTCATAATTTTCCTGCAGTCCTAAGTTCATGCAGAGCAATCTGCTGCTGGTTATTTCAGTGGTCTCTTGGCTGCTGCACTTCTAGACCCAATTTGCAATCTCCCCAAGTCTTTCCTACTGTCTGTACTCCTTATACATGCAGAGCCCTGACATGATTAATATGAACCCCTCAGCTGCTTTGGGAGGCATTTTGTACTGGCTGAAGGCACCTCTGGTCTTCCTTGATGCCTAAAGTAATGGACTCAGAGTCTCAAGAAAGTGTAGGTCTCAGATTGTCTTGGTTGATCCTGATGGTGGCATAGTAACACCTGTAAATCCTACATCAGATATAGGCTGCTTAAACACAATCTTGAAGGATGTATAGGAAGAAAAACAGAAAAAAACCCAAGCTTTTGAAATGTGTCCAACCTTAAACATTGTCACTTACAGGCCTGGGAGTATTTAGATCTTGAGTTTTTTAATCTGAACTAAGGCAGGTTTCCCAGCATGGTGAAGAGCCTGCTCTTTGATATAAACAGATTAGCTATTATACAGCCTGATGTAAAAATAGGCATTGTCTATTCTTAGTGATGGCATCACCTTTTAAAGTAAAAAAAAAAATCATCAACCAAACAAGACTTGCTTACGTGTGGCTCACAGTGCAGCTCATGTCTTAATAAACAAATTGTCTCCTGGATACTTCAGAACCCATTCAAGATTATTTATATCCTCTCCCATGTGAGATTACAACATTTCCCTGATGGCAATTACAGCAAAGGCCTACCTGAAATAGCAGGATGAAAGAGTCTCCAATCTTTCAATTCACAGGCAGTAGCCAGAGGCCTGGTCCAGGGGATCTGTCTCCACTTGGTCCACTGACTCTGCTTTGAGAGGTTCTGTTTTGCACAGTGGTTTTATGAACAGTGCACCAAGAGGGAGGTAAACCTGTTTGCTGTTGGAGTTTGAGCACAGGGAAATAGTCAGACCTGAAAGAAATTGTGAATTTAAAGATAAATATCACATAAACCTGCTGCCTACCTTATGTATGAACTCACAAAAGGGTTTAATTCTTGAAGTGGGAAGGATTCAAACCTCAAAGCTTTCTCTACCTGAGCCCTGTGACTTAAGGTCATTGAATAATTAACCTATAGATATTTTCCTTTGACTGGAGAAGGTAGATGCAAAATTCTTACCAGGGAGGACTTGTAAATATATGTGACTATTAAGTACACTCATAAATACTGCTGGTGTCAGGCAAGCTTATCTATACCAATTGTAGTTTAATGTGAGCTACAAATTTTGTCTGAATAAGAACAATGTTCAGATTCTGACAATAATTTATGTAACAGTCAAATTATAAATGTACCCTTTAAGTCATTAAAACTTTGGTGTTTTGAACTCTCTGCTTCCTGAGATGTTTCAGGACTGGAAATTTTATCTTGTCTGCTTCAGCTATGCTTGAAGAAAAAATGTATTCTAAGGATCTGTGACTCAGAGTCAGAAATGATGAAGAGGCAAATTGAAATTATTTGAAAATTGACCAAGAACCATTTCAGGCATGGAACTAAATCTCAGATTCAGGAATCTTGTTTAACCAAAAGCCCAGCTCTTCCATATGTTTTAAATAGTTCTGAAAAGTGCTTTTTAGGAGCTAAATTCAGACTATTCTGCTTACTCTCTGGAATTCTTTATACAAAATTTGTTTCAAAAATATTGCTGTTTACAGAGAGTATCATATGGTTCCACTTCTTTTTTTTTTTTTCTTTTCTGTATCATAGCTGGGGCTGATTAGTGTGACTTGGGCTTTAAAATAAAACCCAGGCAAACCCCCAGCTCCTTTACAGTAGTAGTTGCTTCCAAATAAATGGATCTGATTTCCTTTCTAATATTTGCAAGTCAAGAAATGACTGTTGAGTTTGTTTTAAGACTCTTCCCTCCTGTTGAAGTTTATTAGGTTTTGTTATTCCAAAAATAGTGTTTCTGGTTCCATGAGTTCCAACTCCTTGTTGAACTTTTTACTAGGGGCAATAGATTTTTATTCTGCTTTCCACATTGGGGTTTTGTCAGATCTCAGTTTGAAGCTGTGACTTCTGTTCTGCAAGGTCTCACCCCTTTATTAGCCTTCAAGGAGGCACAAGGAGCAGGAGCATGACCACCTAAACTCCCAGTTTATGTCTCACAGCATTGCAACACATTGCTTCATTATTCTTTCTTCAGGTATATACTGCTGTCATCAGAACTTGCCCTCAGGTTGACTTTCAGTTTTACAGTGTTTGTATCTAAAGAAAGCTGAATCAAAGTAGGATCAAAACATAAAAGTAGATGAGCTGCTGTAATCTAGAAGGACTTCTAAATACACTGGCTCACCAGGAACACCATTAAGAACAACAATGGAGTAGATTTCTCTTGTTCTTACTTCTGCCTTAGAAATCCATTTCAGAGGTTGTTTTCCTTCAATTGTCTCTTCACAATCAAGCTCTTTGCTGACTTAAGAAAAGACTCAACCTTCAAACTTGGTCAGAAGAGATATAAAGTTATCCTTTTTATTTTCCCTCCTCAAAATGTAAAGCTTTGGAATACAATAAACCAAACCTTTTTAGCTGGCAAGAAATACCACTTGTAAAGCAGACTAAATTTAGACCTTGTAATAAAGTTGGCTATAAATGCAAATTAAAAAAAAAAAAAAGTTTTAAGATAAACAAAAAACACCCCAAATGACTTCACCATGGTATAGATCAGAATTCCTAAGCCACTCTGCACCCTGTTGCCCCAATCCTGCTCTCTGAGAAGTGCTTTTATTGTGGTGTGGGAATTGCTGGGATGGTCCCTGTGCCAGACTGGTTCTCCCCACAATGGTTGCAGAGGGTCTGGTGCAGAATCTCAATGGAGATGCCCAGCATTGACTTGTTCACATGCATCAGTCAAGAGCTTATTAAGTGGTTCACTGTTTTCTGTCATTTGTTTTCATTGCATTGCTTTTGTGAAGCAAAGATGTATGAGATGAGCCCAGCAAGGCTTTGTCCCTTGAGATTGCTTAGAGGCAGGGGTCTTTGCTTTAGGCTGAGCAAATCTGAAGAGGTATTTACAAAATGGAAGACTATTCTAACCAAATGATCTGTGGGAAGTTGTGGGCTTGCTAGTCTGTGCTTATGAGGTCAGTGCAGACTCAAGTTTTGATTAGAAAATTTATCTGTTTATTGTTTCCTCATTCCTGATTTAAGGAACATTATGTAACAATGGGTATCAGCCCTTCACTGTAATCAAAGGTTCAAGTCTGAGCTTAATGTAGCTCTCAATCTATCTCCTATTAGTTGATCAGTTTTTAAGTCTCATTATTACATTGTGCAACTGGACAGATTTCCTGGACCTTAGTGAGACTGTTTCAATTTAGATGGTGCAGAAGATGTCCAAGCTGTAACTATTGAACCTGTGAGAAAACTATTTTGAAAATTGAAAGCATTTAAGTCAAACAGTATTAGTCATATGAAAAATGAAAGGCAGTATGTTGCCAAAACCATAGAGGTGACTGAAGATTTCAACCACTGTTTGAAAATTATAGTCCTGGTGCTTACACTCTAAGTGTATATTATGGACATACCTTGTATAGAATAATATATACTTAGGAGCAGGATGTGAGTACTTCAGTAATGTAGAATGAAAATGTGCAAGCTGAAACTGCTTCACTTGTCATCCCTGGGTTGATGTATGCTTCTGTAATAAACAGTGCATACAGAGAGGTTCAGTGTACAGCCTGCCTTGTAGCCCAAGCTTGGCAGCTGACAACCTATTAGATTTTTCAGAAAAGTAGAGGAAAAGTTGGGTTTAGGCACAGGAATATCAGGGAATATCTAACTTATGAGTATGACTTAGAACTCTTCAGTCAGCAGCAGAGGAGAACAGTGCAGAAGGAAATTCAAAAAGAATGAGCAGCCAAAATGGAGGAGGAGGAGGCTAAGGAGGAAGCAATTGAAATAGAGCAGGAGCATTGTCAGAGCAAAAAAATACACTTTTTAGACAGCAAAACCTTCCCCCATCCCCTATTACTTCTGCATTACAGTATCTCTTGTCAACTAGTGAAGGGTGATAATGAAAATAGCTATTTTAGATATTTTTTCCTCTATTTTTTTTTAAATTTCTGCAGCATTGCACAGCTCATGGAAATTGGTACTGAATGGCTGAGCAACACAGAGAACAGAAGTTAATCTTTTGCCCACCTTCTTAACTCAGGCATTGCCAATAAAGAAATTAATTAGAGGTCTTTCAGGTAATCGAGATCCATTACTATTACTTAATAGACCACAGTGCACAGAAATCCTTCACTCTTCTTGAACTAATAAGGTGTGTGTTCCTATGAATCATTTAGATGGCACCAGAAATAGACTCTCTGTGTGCCAAAGGTGCTGCTGCAGGTGCCAGAGGTGTCCTGCCAGGGAGGCACTGGGGGCCAGTGGGGACCCAGCAAGGCAATGGGAGCTGCCCTCCTGCCTGCAGCTGGCACTGGGGCTCTGTGTGGCCCTGTATAGATGACATTTAGCAGTTAACACTTTCTACCTACTCCTCTTTGTATGAACATTAAGTAGTAAACATATTGCCATGAACATGACAAATGTTGATGGAGGTAGCACAGGCTGGATGAAAATGGTGACTCAGCTAGAAACTTTTGTGAGCAAGGAGATGATCTGAGCTCAAGCTGTACTGACTAAGATGCAAATTGGGATCCATAATAGCAGAGTGCTGCACTGCAGTTGGAGGGTTTCTAATTCAGTGTTAAACTTGGCTCTCAAAGGTACCACTGGTAGCTGGGGAGGATGGGGTGCAAATTCATCTCTTGGTCCTTGCTCATTAAGTGCTTCAGGAAAATGGTGTTAGCAGATCCTTCTTGCTCCTTGTTATGTCAGTGTGAGACTTCCACCACTATGGAGTGATTACCAGTAAGAGATCTGTGATTCTTTACCAGTATTAAGTAGGAGTAAGCAGTTGGAGACTAGAACTGTATTTGTAGTCAGTATAACTAGCACAGTGCCCACAGAGCCAAGCTGTGATCTGGAAGCAGTGGCACTGTGGCACTGTAAAGCTTAAAATGAACTGCAGAAGTCCCTGGGGAAGCTCTGTGAATGATGAAATGGACAGCCCAGGCTGTAGCTGAACTTCTGTCAGCACCTACACTTGGGTCAGGCTTTGGTAGTCCTAAGCTGGCAGCAACTGAGCTTTTTGTCTAGCAACCTTTTTTTTTTTTTTTTTCTCCCCCCAAAGGACTCCTTCTTTCCAAAGGAGCATTAAAGATGTTGTTTTCAAATAATTCATAATGCCTTTGTCTACTACTGGCTCCCATACACATCTGGCAGCATTGCTTATGTGCCCCTCAAGCAAGAAAACTATAAGCCAGAAGGGTGAGATTCAGCAAGAAGGCTTTTCTGGAAGAGACACACCTGAGGGAGCAGAACTAGGGTGAGTGTTTATGTTAGTTCTACCTTTCAAGGATTTGCCTAAAATACTGATTTGTCTCCCTAAAATTTCAGAGGGATGGGGATCCAGCAGTTACCTGTTCTGGCAATAACAATTTGTACAACATGGTGTACAGACAGATTTGGGGGGTTTGGTTGGTTGTTCATTTTCCACAGGTAGCACTCACACTTTTCTCTAAATAAAACACATTAAAAAGCATACATCCAAGAGAAAAGCTGCACAGAATCCTCTCTGACATGGCTCCATCTCATGGTTCTATTTCCAGTTGGCTCTTGAGAACTTTATTTGGTAAGACTTTATTCAAAGTAGCATGTTAATTTTTCTGGTTTGTGCTTCACTGTGCTTAATTCAGCTAAGGAACTTACTGATGAAAGGCTCTTAGGGCTGGATTTATCAGATCTTAGGGTTTATCCCCAAGATTCTGTGAAGGTAGACATTTTTTGGTTCAAAGCCAAAAAATTCTGTCATAGGCAAAGTAGATTTATATTTGTCTCCTATCTCTTAATAGCAAGTCCTTAATAATCAGGAAATAAGTACTTAAGGACTTCCTTCCTTCAACCTCTATCGAGGGGGCTGGTCTGCACTAATTTGTTTTGGATGAAATTTCTGAATAGTCATGGAGACAGAATGCAACTGAGATTACTTTGCAGCCTGGAGTTGAGACATTCCCTTAAGAAAAAAAGGCTGGGGGTTGAAGTTCTTTACAGTGGAGAGGAGACATCCCCAAACCAGTTTATCTGTTAGAATAGAAGAAGTACAATTGATAAATCAATATAATCTTTCTTAAGATTGAAGGTGTTTGGCAGTGTCAAATCAAATTCTTCATTTTGAAAGCCTACTGCCCTCACACCCCCAGCAAATTTTCTAGATATATTTTTTTTACATCATTCTAATACTGAAATTAATGTCAGTGCTGAGCAAGTGGGAAATTCTTGTTACTACCCATTAGCATTTGATTTGTAGATTTCAAAATAAGTACTGTACTTTTACAAATGATTCAGACTAATTAGCAGACAGGGAGTTTGAAAAGCAGATGTTATTTACAAAAGGCAATAGACAGGAACTTACGGAGATTAGTTTGGAACAGAAGAACAGAAACAGAGAGACCAGCAAACAATCTGGTTTGTTTTTGTTTTGTTTGGGTTTGGTTTTTTTCCTTCTCTTTCTCCTAAATTTAGAAAGCAAAGCTGCATTTTTCCAGTGCTGTCAAGAGTGAAGTGCCTTAGAGATGTAAAGTAACTCACAAATAAATAGCTGCTATGGCTAGAGGGAAGGAATAGCTTGGAAAGGTGGAAAAAGATATCCTGCAGTCTGAAAGAGACTTAGCTGAGTCTAAATATGAACTTTAATAGCACTGAGATTTTTTTTCCCCTAAAATCATACACCTGGCACTGTGGAAGCCAGAAAAGAGACATTCACTTCAAATCCACAACGCAATGAAGATGTTGCATTATCATTTTATTTGAGTCTTGTTTCATCATCAGTAACAAATCAAGTTCAATAAATCAGATTTCTTCCATGAACAGAAGTGTTGACTGAGATGCTTTAATCTTTCTGATTAAAAATTAAAACATCTTTGAAAGATCTTTGCATGTCAACTAGATAGCATGAAAAATCTTTGCATGTAGACTGGATTTTGGAGTTGATGCTTCCTTATCTGCCGTGAGCATTGAAACAATTATTCTTTATTTAGGTATTTTTAATTATGCAATTTTAAACTGTTACTTTTATTCCCCACATCTCCTCACTTTCTCAAAATTAGGGAGATGCCTGGCTAGCAAAGTAGTTATTATCTTGGATTCATCTACCACAACACAGCTGGGACAGAAACAAAAAGCTATGAGGCTTTCTGAGCAAGGAAGTTTGCAGATGCTTGATGAGAAAGGGTCCAATTAACTTAGAATTCAGTAGGTAGGAGAAGAAACACAGCTCTCATAGTGGACCAAAGCAGATGATCCCAAAGATTATGGTTTTCCTTATGCTATGAAAAAGCATTATTCAGGTTTTATAGAGGCATGAAATTCCCATTGACCCATCAAAATTATGTTTCTCTTTGTCTGTCTTTCCACAGAATTCAAGTTGGAACTTAAGAAGGTGGAAGCAATTTTCCCCTATTGATTGAAATGAGAATGTGAATGGACCTTTGCTATTCTGTCAAGTCAGGAGTAATTGAAGCTACAGACATGTACATTTACAGCAAAGGTAAGATGAATTTTAATACTCTCTCAATATTAAAGAACTTGGGTTGATTTTGGTAAGGAAATTTCATCTCCTACCTTGCTGCAGCAGTTAAGCTTTGTTGAAAAGAATGCATTTCACACTGAAAATTACAGCTCGAAGTTTTGATTCATGTCTCAAGCTTAGTTAGCAATTAGCAATCCTTAGATAATGTACTGCAAATCTTTTTAATAAACCCACTGAGCTTGGTGGGGTTTTTTTTGTTGAAAGCATAGGGTTGATAGAAGGCTGTTTCTGTCAGTGCTACTGCTTTTACAAGCTGCATATGCTGTAAAAATGTTGTTAATGTGACAAAATTGTTTACATGCTCATTAAGAAAGCCCAAACTAATGACTGAGAGAACCACTGATGTTACAGATGAGTCAACAACAGGGCCTAGAATGTGAAAGCAGATAATTTGCAGTACATTGGGCTACAGACACAGGCCACCACACAGATACCAGGCATGGCTGGCTCATGAGAAGCTTCTTTCTTTGGTTTCTGTTGTGAGTAGTTACAATAAAAAGAGTATGACAGATCACTACTGCTGCAGCTTGTAGGTGTCTAACTAAGCTATGGAAGGAGGGGTGTTCTGTCATTTTGTGGCTCCTTTAAAGGGCAGCTGAATAATAAATGTCCTAACTGAAAATATGCGTGAGTGGAAGATCAAAGACTTTTTGTAGAACCTCAGTTCTTTACCTCTGTAAGAAGAAGGAAAGCTTATTCAGGCACTGGTATCTCCCATGGCAGGGATTACAACTTCTGTTGACTCTTTAAAGAACCTCTGCCCCAAATCCTTATCTGTCTGTGGCAGGAGAGTTTGCCCCTCAGATTACAGAAGCATCCCTGTTAAATTCAGTTTGATATCAGGGTGGTACCCTTGAAATCTCATCTCCTACCTTCAGCTATATCACCATCTAGTAAGGTACTACCTTACCTTGCAAATCTTCCTTCTGTGAAATCCAGGTCATAGTAATTATCCCAATAATACTGAAGTGAGAAAAGCTCCAGTGAGCAAATCATCAGAAACACAGAATCTATCTTGGCAAGACTCTCTTGAAATTTGTGGGTTCCTTAAACTAGCCCTGGCAAAAATATTGGAAGCAAATACTATCCAAGGACAAATTAAAAAAAAAATAAAAATATATATTTACCTATAATTTATCATTCTGTAATAATTCCAGTTGATTTCTGTGGCAGCATAATAGTGAAAGTGATGAACATTTCAAACCAAAACATAAATTCTGTGGAATTGACTGGTAGGAAAGAATAGTACTATTAATAGGTGGGGAAATGGATCTGCATTTCTAGACTCTGGGGTGGCCTGAAAACTTCACACAGTGTGTTACAAATGTGTTTGTTTATTTTTTAATTATTTTTTTTTTAGTTTGTAGTTTGTCAACTACATAAAGGTATCAGAAAAGGGCCATTTCTTGCACCTCCAGACCTTCTGTTGCAGGTACATGTGCAAACAGTAGTTCTTACCCATGTTCTCTCCATGTTTTACTGCATGAATCTATGTATGTTGATTAAACCCAAAAAAAGCATTGAATTTTGCCAGTCTTACTAGGGATAAAAATACCTTTGAGTGTCACAGAACTGTCAGAATTTTCACCTCTTCAGGAGCTGTCTTTCCAATCTGACTTATATTGACCAGTGGGCTGAAAATTATTAGGAAACAGGCTTACGAAAAATGTGACTGAAGAAACTTTTCCTCACCACTGGAGATGACTGGAGCAGACCACAAAATCTAGGAGGATTTCCATGAGAGCTGAGGACCAAGCATTCCCTGCCAGCAAGCCTTCAGAGATGATAAGGCACATTGATTTTGATGTCCATCACAACAAAAATGACTTATTTCATCCATTCTGGGAGAAGCAGTATAAAACTCACGGACAGAAAAAACATTAGTAAGACTTTATTGTGCAGTGGAGGTGAAAGTTTGGCATAGCAAAGAAATACATGTATTAGGTAAGGTGAAAAATTGAGTCACACCTCCAAGAAATCCCAGGTTCTTTTGTGGTCCTTATGCTTTTTTCATGTCAAAGGGAGAAATGAAGCTTTTTACAACTATTTTTGATCTGTAAATTTCAGTTTTCATGAAGCCAAATTGAGATAAATCTGATTTTTTTTTTTTTTATATAACTTTAGAAGAGCACTTACTAAAATGTTTCTGTCATTCACAGTAATATAGAATGAGTCAACTTGTTCCACACAGTGACCTTAACTTTTTTCATGTTCCAGCAAATTTTGTGCACTCCCTAGAGTGTAGGTACAGGCCTGTGTATCATTGTTATTCTGCCCTAGCCCTCCAGTTTCTGGCAAAGCAATACTTTCTGAATATTGTGTCCACTAATTTTTTATTTTATTTTTTTTTTATGTAAGAGGCAGATGCACCTATTGTCTTGTTTGTTGTAGAGAATCAATGAAGTACAGTTTTATTTGTATTTGCAGAGACAACAAAATCAAAGAAGATAGCAGGTTGGTGACTCCAGCTGAGATAGTAATTAAGATAAAACAGAGATGTTTCTAGCATATTTTAGGAAGCCTGGAGGAATTAAAACTGCTTGCAGGAAACTGTGGGCTGGAAAGAGATATTTTTTAAGAGTAAACAATAAACTTTTCTCTTTTTACCAAGTATGATGGAGAACTTCTGTATTTGGGTAGGTAAGGGGAGGTGGGTGAGTTAAGTGGAGCTGAGAATAGAGTGCAACTGGGAAATGAATGAGATCATTTAACCTCTTTTCCAAACAAGCATCTAAAAAAACCTTCTATATCTGCTGTTATCCAACATTTTTAACATATTCCTTTATTTTAACTCATTCTGCTTTGTAGATAGTAGCAAATCACAGACAGAAATAATAGCTCAAATTGTCCTTGAAGACATTAACTGTACCTTCCTATCTATTCCCTAAGAAGATGCCCTGGATTTAAAGATTATGTGTATTAAATCAAGTAAGAAAAGAAACAGCTTCTTTTCTGACACTTGCACTCCTTTCTTTCAGCTTATGTGGAAGGCTGGCATCCATCTCATTCCCATCAGCAATATCCCACCTGAGTGCCTGGCAGTTCAGCACCACATTTGGCTTATTCTACTGGTCTTCCTGAGCTGCAGCATCACCATCCAGAAGAAGTCAGGTAGGATCTGAGGACGTTTGACATTGCTAAAGTATCAAGCCTTAGTTGTCAGTTTTAGCCATTAGCCATTTGTCCTCCAGATGTTTGTTTTGCTGGATGTTGGTTTCATTTCTGGTTTTGTAACATGGTCTTTGTAGAGGTTATTTTAAGCTTCCAGTGGAATAGTAGAAAAGTAGATACCCACCCCCTCCAGAGAAGCTGTGCTGGTTTTAGCTGATGTTTGCATATTTTAGCTATCACACTGTGGTTGTTAATCAATGCTATGGGACATTTTAAGATTCTCATACTCATGCATCAGCTGATTCCTCTGCAAGTGGATCCAAATTATCAGCCAAGCTGTGCCTTTTTTATTACCTAGAATGTGCTGTTTGTGCATCTCCTGTATTTTGTCCAGTGACCTTACACTGTGTTACACCTTTAATACCAGCTGTTGTACCCAGCACCACCTTGGGGCTGCTTGGAAAACTGACAGAAGGGAGCAGAGCTGCTGAGGAACAGGCACTTCGTGGCTATAAAGTCATTTCATTGCTATTTGAAAAAGCCTGCTTGGAATTTCTAGGGGATAGCTTCCATGTAAAACGATTGTGTTCATTTGCTCGGTGATAATTGCTGGTGTGGAGGCCTTGGGGCAGTGATTTGTTTTCCTCCTGACTTACATGGCTGTTTCCTCATGGTAGTCCTCAGAAACATACCCCCAGCTGTGTGTTAACCCTCTGGGTGCTCTCAGCTACTGGAAATGGCCTGGAGAGAGAGCCTGAAGAGTCTTCTTGCAGGTTCACTAGATGGGAAGAGCAATGTCTGATTTGAGGCCAGAATGATGCAAGACACTATCAGTAGTAGGTTGATTACCTCCTCCTATCACCCTCCCCACTCCTTACCCCCAGTTTGATGCTATTTTGACCTAGAGGAGCTTTCTGTGAGAGTGTAAAAAGCTGTCCAAAAATGTTTTCTGTGTAAAGATATTGTGAGATCAGAAAAGAAACATAGTGCCTCATCACCAGTGCCCAAGGACACAGCATCCATTACTGTAGCTGCTGCAAGTTTGATTCCCAAGTCTCATGGAAATGTTTGCTCAAAGGATGAATCAGTTACTGTTGCTGGAAGTTACACTTTCCTGTCTGAATCATATATTTGCACCTCTGAGGTCTCACTGGGCAATCAGGTGGAAAAGAGACCAATGTATGAGCAACAGTAATTGCAGAACTCTGACCCATTTAGAGAAAATGAAGTACTGATAGATAGACAGAGGCCACCCTGAAAATAAAATGTGAGCTGAACTGAACCAAGGGAGGTTTAGACTGGCCATAAGGAAGTATTTATTTACTGAGAGGGTGGTCAAACACTGAAACAGGCTTCCAAGAGAGGTGGACAATGCCCCAAGCCTGTCAGTGTTTTAAGAGGCTTTTGGACAATGCCCTTAACAACATGCTTTAGCTTTTGGTCAGCCCTGAATTGGTCAGGAAGTTGGACTAGATAATCACTGTAGGTCCCTCCCAGCTGAAACAGTCCTATTCCTATTCTGTTCTTTGCCTGTTAGCCATAACACACTTGTATGTGGGAAATAGGCATGAACCAGAATTTTAGATGTGAGTATTGTTGGATTTTAGACCATTCAAAAGAGAAGTCAACAACACAACCCAGCTTATCCCAGCCTCTCATCTACAATAGATGGCTTCAGGTCCCCTTGGCTTTGAGCTATCTGATGTTAAGATTTGATGAAGGCCTACAATTTCAGTTTTTAACCTATTCAATCATAGTCAGGGGTATGAGAAATCTTTGGCAGCCCAACTTTCCCGTTGAAAGCATCCCATCACCAGGAAGCTTATAATGAGATGCTGAGATCTCTCATCAAGTAGGCAGCTTGTTACCTGAAATGTGGTCTGCAGCAATCCAGAACCATGGAACAGGGCAGCTGCAATACTGAAGGAGTTATGAAGAAGTCTCAGAAGTACAGAGAAGAGGCTAAATCAGCCAAAGCTGCAAGCCTCTAGGGACTGGAGTGGAGAGGAGTGGCAAAAATAAGAAGGTCATGATGACAACCCCTGAAGCACAGAGGAGCTGTGGTCAGAGAGGCTGTTGCCATGACATTTCTTTGGATAAACATTTGGAGTCCTTGGATTTACTGACGTGTTGTTGCTGCAGGAGCCAAAAACTCTGTCATTACTTTAAGTGAAACCCTATTGCTTAAAGAGATTCAGCACCATCTCAGCTGTTAAACTACTGCCCTGAATGAGTACAGTGTCTCTGAAAGGAGATGTCCTTCATATGAGATATAGTTACATGTAGAAAAGAAAAATGGCCTTGTGGCTTAAGCTGAAATGGGGATCCTTATCCTTGGCTTCCAGAGACTATAATTTTGTCCTCTTGCAGGTCACTCTGGAGCAATTTTATTTTAGTGGCACATAACCAAAACAACTGTCTTGGCCCCTAGGCTGTGGGTAAGAAGCAGAAGATGTTATGCACCACACAGAAGGAAGAGCACAATATTACCTTTCTCTGCTGGGGACACCATGAACCTGCTTTTTATTTGGCTTTGCACACTAGGCTAAAAATAACCCCAAAAACCAACAAAACAAAGCATCTGTTGATTTCAGCTACTGTTTCCAAGAGCATATGACATGGGTTTCTGCACTGTTTAGCTCTCAGAACACCAGCTCAAAACTGACCTGTCCCAGCTTTGCAAGTGTTTGATGTATCTAAAAACTGTGTTATGGAGACCAGGAGTCAAATAGTGATGTGGGATTTATAGGAGACAACTAATCTTGAGCTTAAAGGGTATTAATGAGGTTGAATTAAATGCTTATAGTTAGAGCCCATGGATATCCTTAGTGTGGTGTGTGCTGTGCAGCACTCACAGGGCTTTCTGGGGAGCACATGGCTCTGTCAGTGACATGTGAACTGCAGTTCAGAGCTGCTTGTAGTTTTGTCCCATTGGTGTTCAAAGAAGATGAAAGCTTTGTGTGTATTCTAAGTGGATTTCATTCAGGTGTATTGAAAAGAAAAAAAAAAAAAAGCTGAAGAGTAGAACAGGTCATCCACTATTAGGGGAGCAGTTTATCTTTCTCCTAAAATGCCTTTATTCAAAAGTACTTTCACACAAAGGGTTCTGTGTTTACACCTTTGGTATGTGTCTGATTTTATCAGCTCGTCTCTAATTTTCCTGTCAGGGTTTGGTAAACTGTGGTCTGTTCATTTAACTCCACAGCTTTGAAAATAATTTTGAATATTGTGCATTAGTCGCTGTCCTGAAGGGAAAAGGAGCAAATGTGGAAAAAAAACTAAGTGGAAATGTGGAAAAAAAGAAGCTGTCAAACATGAAAGGGGAGACAGACATACCTGAGCAGCAGCTCAGGGGTTCCTTGGAATGAGACCAGTGCTCAGGAGTCTTCAAAACCTGAGGCCAGTGTAGTCTGCTTTGTCATATCTGAGTCTAATGTGGTCTCTTATGGGATTTCTCTGGACTTGGCATCAGGCTTCTTG
This sequence comes from Corythornis vintsioides, assembly GCA_025447755.1. NCBI lineage: Eukaryota > Metazoa > Chordata > Aves > Coraciiformes > Alcedinidae > Corythornis > Corythornis vintsioides. The sequence goes on along the minus strand of JAOEGS010004790.1, from coordinate 33,407 downwards.
TCATCAAAGAAAACTGGTCTGATCTCTAACCTGACTTTCAGGAAAAGGAAGAGACAGCTTCCCTGATAGCTAGCAAAGTCTTGCTCACAGGCTCCCCAGCTGTGGTGTTCAGAAACTTGAGAGCCCAGTAGGAACAACTGGAACTTAGGGGTGTTCATGCTCATATTCCTGTGAAGATAAATCAGAGTACTCCAGATTTCCTTTTTAGGGCAAAGCCTTCTCTAAAACTCCTAGTGAGGTTTTCCTCATCTTTTGAAGATGACTGCATTTTATGTGAAGCTGGTTGACCACTGCACATTGCTGTCTACCTTACATGCTGACCCATCTGGCTAAACTGTGCCTCTGCCTTTCTAGTCCACTACACATGCTCTTTTTCATGCTTTGATTCACCTGCAGCTCCCTTCCTCCTGGCCTTGCCACCAACATATTTTGTCATCTTTAACTGAAAAGATTTTTTTATTCACATCCACTGGTCAGCCATGTTCTTCTCTTTGTAATGTTGTCTCTCTTCAGATTCTTCCACTTTCCTTCTGTCCTTTTCATTTCTGTTTTCTGTGGTCCTGGATAAGTATGGCATGCTTGCCTTCTGTAGTGCCCACTCTGCTGTAAGCCACACCTTTACTCTGGAGGTTAAAGTCTGGGGGTTAGAAGGCAGCATCCTGCAGGGCTGTTCTCTGGACTTTGTTGTCCCAACCCAAACATCAATTCAAAAGTGCACTCAGGCAACAGAAAGAAGCTCAACTTGTAGTATAAGGGAGTTAAATCAGCTGACCACAGTTGCCCTTTTTGGTTCTTTTCCATTTTTAGATTTCATATATCTATACAGGCTTCATCAATATGTTTTTCAAGTTGAAAAATGTTTCCAAGCCTGATGGAAAATTCCACTCTAACTTATAAGCTTCTAAGTAAAGAATTTTTTTTGTAATTATGGTAAAGAGATGGGTACTGCTACCACACAAGAAGTATTAACATGTGTATAAGGCAGAAGGATTGCATTTGTTTCCATGGACCTTTAAGTAGAGACATCAATAGGAAAAGGAATTTTAAAGACTGTGACATGACTGAAGAAAAGTTAATTGCCTGAAGCAGTTAAACTAGGCTAAAGATACCCACCTTTGAAATTCTTATCCCAAAGAGATTTCACCCAAGGGAAACCTTAGTCCTTAGTATGCCGTTAAGAAGGGGAGAAATCTCCAGGGAAGAATTCACAGAACAACTTGAGAATCTTAATTGTAGTGAACAGCCAGGATGTTCATCTCAGCTTAAAATCTAGAAAGCTTCTGACAGACACATGCAATGTATCTGTTAAAATAAAGGAAAATTTCTGCTTGCTGTTAAAGTGTCACCAGGAGCATCACTCCCAAAGAGTGACCTTGGGAGTTGCAGGTAAATGTGCAATATTCTACATAGAGAGGAAGCATTTTTAGGTATATGGAAACATATAGTTAAAAAAAAAAACAATTCTGCAGAATTCAGTGCTAACAGCATGTCAAAAAAAAAAGCAAGGTGTGAAAGATCTAAAGGTTTTGATAGTTCTGCTACTATTTCACAGCTTTATGGCAGACAAATTATATGATCAATATCAAACACCAAATTCTAGGTTATAAACTCCACCTCTGGGAAGTAAAAAATACCTCCCACTAAATTGTACAATAAGAGAGGCCTCATTTTAGTTGGACACAGGTTACCTTCCTCTTACACAAAGGAGTGACCTGATCTAATGAGTTAAGATGCAAACTTGCTGCTGAATTCTGATGACCCATCTTAGGTTTTCTATTTCTGAGGAACAGAATGCCTGTCTTCTGTGGGCTTGAATGAGTTGCATGTGTTTCCTTGTTAGACATTAGTATTTTATGGAGAATGGAAGTTTAAATGAAGTGAAATTAACTTATTTACAATTTGAAATGTTGAACACATACTTTGCCTTTTTATACTATGTAATGTAGTTAAAAAAAACCCAAACCAATCAAACCTAAGAAACCCAACACACAAAAAAACCAACAATTTCTTCTATAGCAATGCTTTCCAAAGAAAATGTAGCTCACACCACTGTTTTCATTGAAGTCCCAAAAGTCAGGTGTACTTACTTTTTTAGAGTCTGAAGGTCAACATCAGTCTCATAGTTACAAAATTTTCCAAGACACTGAATTATATAATAGGAGGTAATAAAAATGTATAAATATAGAAATTGATTTTAAAATGTAACTAGGAAAAAAAAAAT